>JARBWK010000003.1:12732551-12953923 GCA_030556195.1 Anolis apletophallus | reverse complement strand
TCTTAGAGAAAATAATACTTATTTATAGGTACTTTTAAACTATATACCTGGTATTTACAACCAAACCTATGATCAATTTAGTTGTGTTTTGTATACTGCTGTCTTTGCTGAAACACCACTTGAAATATCAGAAAGATAAAAATTTTCTGTCATTCAACTGTCAGGGCATCTGACACCTCAGACTTTGAAGGATCTGTGTTTGGTACAGTAGAGTCTCACTTATCGAACATAAATGGCCGCCAGAACATTGGATAAGCAAAAATATCAGATAATACGGAGGGATTAAAGAAAAGCTTATTCAACCCAAGCAAAGGCAGGAGGGAGGGAGCGGGGGCTCTTGACATCACTCCCAAGCACCTTCCGCATGCAACCCTCCTATTCCTTGCCCCTCTCTTTTTTCTTTCTTTCCCTCTTTCTTCCATAAAGCATACATTTCTACTACTGGTGTATGTGTATAGGTGAGAGAATGGGAGCTGCAGGGAAGGGGGCGAAGTGAGGATCAGTTCCGAGGTCAAGAGTGCCAGAGAGCGAGGCCAGCAGAGGTTGCTTCCCCAAAGCCTCACCTGGGCTGAATGCGAGGTCCCAGGGAAGAGAGAGACAGTAAGGAGGTAACTGGAGTCTGGAAGAAAAGAGCCAGAGAAGGAAGAGAGCGAGCGAGCGAGCGAGGGAGGAGGAAGGAAGGAAGGAAGGAAGGGAAGGAAGGGCAGCCTCATTGCAATTCTCTGAGGAAGAGGAAGAGCCTTGTTTTTATTTTTCCAAGCTAGAAGCAGCCAAGGCGTGTTGGAATGTTGGATAAGCAAAGGCTGGATAAGCAAGACTCTACTGTCGATGTTTATCTCAAGTTGTATTTTTCATCATTTTGATGTCTTGTTCTTTGACACATTGGTAAAATTGAAAAATAAGTCAACGTATAAGAAAATCCAGTGTGTCAATACATATATCCGATATTGGTAGAGTCAAAGATTGTTTTATACCTTTTTAAAAATGAGTAATCAAAAGAAAGACTGCAGTCAAGAAATCAGAAAACGTTTTTACACTGCCATATAATCCAGATGATTAAAACAGATATCCCACATTATTTGTTTTGAACTGGATTATATAAATCTATGCTGCCATATACTCAAGTTTAAAGCAGATAATCTGGTTTTATATGGCAGTGTAGAAGGGGCTTAAGACTTAGAAGCGTAGCTGCAAAGGAACTAAACAAGATCCTTCAGAATACAGATATACTGTTGAATATAAAGATCAGTCATAGAATCACAGAGTTGGAGGAGACCTCGTCGGCCATCCAGTCCAACCCCCTGTCAAGAAGAAGGAAAATTGCATTGAAATACACATACATAGTGTTGTCTATGTATTTGTATTTCTACTTTGAATGTATCTAAAGACTAGACTAAACAACAACAATAGACAAGAAAGGAGATATCTTACTCGCCGCCGCCGACACCTTACAGCACTTTACCGTCATTCCACATTTTCCAAACACTTTCCATTTACCACACACAGTGGCCTTCAAACATGCTCCACCTTTCAACTGACATGCCTTGTGTGAGAGATTTTTTCCTGGGAAGAAAAAGTTAAACTCATAAAGAAATTGATAGAAGGCAAGACACACATATCAAAGGACAGCAAAGGGTACTGTCTCATTGGCTGAAGAAACAGTAGATGACCCTATCATTAAGCCAGGATCTGAATCTCCTTACCTACACAAAGTAAGATCATTCCTGAAAGGATAAGGATAGAAAGCCAGTTGATCTGCATGGTCAAAGGTTGATTGGGAACTCAAGTTGGACAGTCAGAAAGAAAGTTTCTGCAACTACCAATCAACCAGATGTCCAACTATTTATGAACCCACCAACCCACGTCATGTTTACAGATGAACTGATTTGGATTCTTTTAATTGGAACAACCAGTGCAAACACACAAGAACATCCTCATCTTTTGTTAATATTTACACAGAAGCATTTCCCCAGTATGGCTCTCAAAGTACATGACAATCGTTAAAAACATATTTAGAATTCACAAAATATGCATATTAAAAAGTGCTTAAAATAAAAAACAGTAAAACCAGTTCATCTATTGCTGAGCTACATCTTCCATCATTTTGAAATTTGGCTGATGGGATTCCACCTCTATACTATTCTAGTTTCTTGATTCCTCAGCTTTTTACCAGGTCTGGGTGATAGACTACATGAGTTTTCCATGTCTCCCACCATTATTGGGAAAGATCACCTTGCCTTAAGCATCATTTCAGGATGAGGTCCATCTAAAATGGATAATCAACATCAATGAACTGTCTTTGCTAGGCATGGTCGGAATAAATCCCTTTTTGAAGTGATATCGAAGCGAATTGGGAACCTGGAAGAATTATTGCCCCATCGAAGCCACTGTCGCCATCTTTTTTCCGATCCAGGAAGTGAATCGGAAATGAATCAGCCTTTGGAGGCAAGCAGCTGCTTGGATGCTGGGATGCTTGTCTCCAGCCAATGAGGGGAAACCACCTCGGGAGTGGCGGGGTTTCAGCATGGCAGCCATTGCCCTTTCAAAAGGGCTGTGCATGCCTCATGGGCTCATTGCGAGCCTGGGACACGAAGGGAAAGAGACTAGGGCAGGCTGCTTGGGTGGGAAAAGTGCCACGCCACCGCTTTGCAAGGGGAGGACTGGGTTAGGAACAGTTTCTCCTTTGCTGTTAATTACCTTCCAGAAGCAGGGAATTCAACCCTTAAGGGTTTTTTTTCTCCTGGGGTTTGACTTCTGTGCTTTGGAAAAAATACTTATTTATAGGTACTTTTAAACTATATACCTGGTATTTACAACCAAACCTATGATCAATTTAGTTGTGTTTTGCATACTGCTGTCTTTGCTGAAACACCACTTGAAATATCAGGAAGATCAAAATATACCTTTCTCGCCGCCGCCGCCACCTCCACCAGGCTTACAGCACTTTTCCCTCATTCTGGGCGTGGCTGACTTACCAGCCACGACGGGTTGCGGAGCAGCATTGCCCTCCCGCCATCTTGTTGCCCGGGGGAGCTTGCCCCCAGAAGCCCCCCAGATGGCGGGAAGGTCTCCCGCCATACAGGCCAGCTGGCCAATGAGGGGGCTGGCTTCACCCTGCCCCCTCCCTGTTCCGGCTGGCTCAGATTCCCGCCCGGGCAGGTATCTTGTGCTGCCCGGGACTGCCTGGCCTCATTCGGAGGCAGGCTGTTTTTGGGTCCATGCAGGCAGCGACGGCAGCAACTCGTGCGTAGGAGCAGCGGCAGCAGGAGCTTCACCCAGAACCCCTTCAGCATTGCAGCTTTTTGGTTGGTGCCGGGGTTCATCTTTTCTTGGGCCTCAGGCCCCGTCTGGGCTCCTGGGGGGGGGGGGGGGGGGCTGGCTCTTTGGGCCAAGCACCCAGCTGGGCCTCCCCCCTGGCGGGCTCCCATGGAAGGGATCTTCTCCCTTCCATGGCTGCCTGCCTTCCCCGCTCAGCTTGTGGGCCTGCTGCTTGTGTAGTCGAGCCAGGAAGCCCCAAACCCAAAAAGAACCAACCGCAGAGAGTCCCCAGTATTCCTCTTGGCCCATGGCCCAAGTTGCACCAGTACCAAGCCTTTTTTTCCTTTTCTGCCTCACCTGGTCCCATACACCACTACATCAACCTTGTCCCTCCCAGGAAACCCAGCCACCATTACCTCCCATCTCCACATTTACAACACTTCATACAGCACATAGCATGGAAGACATTTTGGCCACACGTTACAAAACAATAAATAAACACTCTGCCATTTCTCCCATCGTTTCCTCTTCTCTCTTCCTCTCTCCCTATCCTTTCTCCGGCCTGGGGGAAGCATATCCCAGCTCAAAAACGACAGCTTTTGGGGCAGTTCGGCCCAAAGAGATCTCTTCAGGGGGTGGGTGATGGGCAGAGATTGATGCCAAAAAAGAAGATCTAGTTCTCCCAAGTACTGTGCCTCTATTTGCCTTTTTCTGATTGTTTTTCTTCTCCTGGACTGCTCCTGACGCTTCTCCCTGGCTGATTGAGCCAAGAAGCCTCCCTATTCATCATGGACCCTCCCTGCCCTGGGAAAGATAGTTTCATCAAGGACCCTGAAGCGAACTCAAGATCCCTTCCTGGCTGGAAGCAGCCAGAGAGCCAAAAAGTACATCTATGGGCTTTTGAGGGGTTTTGAACCTGCAGCCCAAGCCTTTGCAGGCTGGGATATGTAGTTCGCCCAAGGACACGGATCATAGACTCATTTCTGTACCCCTGTATCCCTGTACATACAGTGTGGCTTCATATGTTTTCCCTTTGACTCTTTGTAATGCTCCCCCCCACCCCATCCCACCTTTGTTAGTTAAGAAAGAAGGATTGCTTTGGAATGTTTACTTTGTTGCTGAGAGGAAATGTTGCCAAGCCCTTTCCACACCTCTTTGTTGACCACCATTTCATATTGCATGCGTTGCCCAGTCAGAATCTTGTTATGGAAATTGAACTCTTGTTTCAACTCCACGTCTGACCGGATCCGGAGGCAGTTTCTCCGGTCTGAGTCGTCAAGCTTAACTTGCCTTTGGAAATTGGACAAAAGATGATTGAATTGCATAACGAATGACACATCTGGCCTCAGAACCCAGGTGTGCTTCACAATAGAACTTTTTGCCACCCAGGATCCAAATGAATTATCTTCGTTGGATCTCTTCCTTTTTCTTCTCCTTCTTCCTCATTCACATATGAGGGGAAGCACATAGACTCAGTAATCGCATCATCAAAAACAATAGCAAAATCCGGATTCTGTTGCCTTGGGCTATCACCTGGCCAAAGGCCTCTTTATCCTCTTTCATAATCCTTTCCTGATGACAGCTTCACCTAAGCCTTCCTTCCTGGAACTCCATATATGGCCACAGACCTCTGATTGGCCGAAGCCGGCAAGTGGGAGTGAGCGCTGATAGGCTCCCTGGAACTGACCAGCCTCCCGCCCATCAGCTGGCCTCAACGTTCCAACCAATCACCAGCAGAGCCGGCCAGGAGGAAGTGGGCGGGAAATTCAATTGTTTTGACAGTTCTGTAACCTTTAAAAACCAATGTTTTGAATGTATATGCATGCGTTCTTTGCAGGAATCAGGGTATTGCGGTTCGCATCCTCTCAGCTGAGCAGAATAAACAATTTCGTGGCATCTACCTTGCAGCATTGGTGAGCATAATTGGATCTACGGGAGGCGGGTAGGCTACGAGGACCTAGCCGCTCCGGGCTCACCAGGTCAACTGAACCCTCGCGGTCTCTGTCCCGTGGTCGGTCCACGGGGCTTGCCCGGTTGTCAGACAGCCGGCCTGTGGGATTGGCGGCTGTTCGATAACACTCGGCTCCTGCAGCCCAGTCTCAGGCCTTTTTGTTCTGGCCTGCCTTTGTTCTCTGCTTGGGGAGGGCTCGTTCGTGGGGGGAGATCCCTCCCCGGGGCCCAACTCCCCCCACACACACTACTTGCCTTGGGCCCAGCTAGGCCCACCCTCCGTCCTGCTCCAGGCCCTCACCTTCAGCTTCCAGGCCTTGCCGGCCTCCCTGTAGCAGGCCCCTCCTTTGTTCCCAGTTGGGGACTTTTTGCTGCTTGCTCTCCCCCCCTCCTGCATTCAGCTCAGAGGTGTGTGTGTGTGTTGGGGGGGGGGGTAATTCCCTTCCTTCCCCGGTGCCTTTTTTCATTCATTTAATTTGTGGGGAGGCTAATCCAACTGCTTCACGAAGCCATACTACTTTTCAGGAAGTATGCAAAGAATCAGGCAGCGACAGCTCTCCTGGTGGCCAGTAACTGGATCGTTAAACAGCTGCTATTGCTGCTATCAAATAGCCTCTGACTGTCTGCATATACAGGTTCTGTGCTCACAGCATGCTATGTTCTTCGTGTTCAGCCCCCTTCTCAGTGTGGGGGCACCCCTGCTGGTGCAGGCTACCATTGCGGCCATCAAATAGCCTCTGAGTGTCTGCACATACATGTTCTGTGTACAAGGCATTCAATGCTTTTCTAACCCCTGTGCAGTCCCAGCCTTCAGTGCATCCCACCGGGACTGTGGTGCAGCTGGTGGCGAGTCAGTTGCATCATGAGCTCTACTGACTGCAGGGTCATGAGTTCGAATCCAGCCCGGGTTAGAGTGAGCTCCCGACCATCATATTGTGTAGCTTGTTGTCGGCCTTTGCAGCCCGAAGGAAGTCGCATTGTCTATAGCAACACAACAGCAAAATCATTTTACATCATTAAATAACAGCATTCAGGTGCCACATTGTAGGGAGGCTAATTTAACTGTTTACAAAGCCATATATATCTCCAGGATGTACGCAAAGAATGGGGGAGATTCCTCCCCCCCCCCCCGGTGCCTGCCAAGCCATGAGGCCCAACTTGCAGTTTGTTAACTCACTAAGGTGAGTAGATCAATAGGTACTGCTTCCGTGGGAAGATATCTGTAGAGTTGGTAGAGTTCAGGTGGGGCCATCTAGTCCTACCCCCTTGCCCTGCAGAATCAGACGGGGTACCAACGACATGTGTCCATCGGGCCATGTTGGTGACCTCCTGGGGAGGGAGCATCCACTGCATATTTATATACATGCATATGTGAGCAGCCCAAAGGGCGCCGCTCTGGCAATGATGCTCCATGCAATCACAACTGTTTTTTTTTGTTTTTTTTTAAAATCACTCTCACTGGAGCCCCCAGTGGCACCTCCGGGTGAGAGCCCTGGCCATCCCATTGTCAGGATGACCCGTCCATATCTTTCTGGTGTCTCTTTCCCGCTGGGTGCCCCCCCCTTCGCTTGCCCTGTGGTGCTAATTGTTCTTGTCCAGTTGCTGTTCTGTGTTTCAGGTTGCTTCAATCATGAAAAGCACAACCCAGAGGTCGGCCAGGCAGGAAGCCGGAAAAACAGACATGGCCTGCAGGTAGGAGCTTCCAGCACACCTCAAGGCAGAGAGTCCCACTGCGGAACAGAAGCTACAGTCAAGCAGCTCTCCTATGAACAAGGGGAATCTCGTTTCCTGCAATTTCAATCCATGGTTTTTTGTGCCCTAGTTTTCTGGGCAGCAGTATTCTGAGCTGCTCCCTCTGGCTTATGGCTTCCTCTCAGATTTATTTGTAGCTACCAGGTCTCCTCTCAGCATTTTCTCCTGCAAGCTATACGTGCCCAGTTCTCCAAGATGCTCCTCATAGTGCATGGTCTCCAGACCTTCGTCAGTTTCCTCCATCGCGACACCTTCCAGCGTGAGGTCTTTCAAGTGAGGTCTTACCTAAGCTGAGGAGATGACACCCCTAACCCCCTTTCATTGTGGAAGCGGAAATTGCAACAAGCTATCGATCTGTAGCATCCTATCTGGTTTCCAGACCTCCATTTCCGCCCCTCAGGAGACAGTCACCATTGACCAGCGTCTGCCCCCCCCCTTTCAGGAATGTCAAGGCCCCCTTTGGGTGTCCGCCTGAGTATATATAACTGACCTCGCTGCTGCACGGATTGGGGTGGCTTACTGGCCTTAGAGACATTCCCCCTGCATTCATCAAGGATAGTTTCCAGAGAGGTCAGCTGGTGTACTAGCCAGTGATTGGAGACAGCCTCATGGACAGTCCAGGGCATTTATTCCTACACAGAGGCAGTACGTTTCCAATTGCGTCCCATTCCTGAGTAATTCAATGGAGGACCTTGGGGTATACATACATGGGTATGACTACCCCCCCCCCCTTTAAACAACCCTTCATGGGATTAGCTTGCTGCAAGAGTTTGGGGACAGTATCCCTCTCTCTAAACTGGGCTAGCTGCATCAGAGCAGGAGTCTTTTGCAGCAAGACTTTGCCAGGATTTCTGCAATCACACCTCCTGATTTGCAATATTCCAGCCCATTCATCCCGTGTCCATGGCATTCTCATATTATAAGTAAGATCGGCAGTGCTATGGGTAGCCAATTCTATTGTTTGCATGCTCCTGCTGCAGATTCTTCCCCTGTTTCAGCTATGGCATAGCAGCAATCCTTCGTTTTCTATGGTCCAGTCTATCAGTGCATTGCCATGTTTTGTGGGTGACTGCTCTTCCTGCACAGTATTCCAACCGCTGCTGAGAGCTCAGGTCTCGTTATCCTGCTGATTTACAGCAATTTTCCATATTGCCGCCCTGTATCCAAGCTTTCGTCTGGTAATACTTTCTTTCTGAAGAATTTGCCCAGCAATGCACTTACTTGGGTGTACTCACCGATTTGCTCCTGAGGGGCCAATCATATGCTATGTGGGTCCAGTATTGGTTGTTTGACTTCAATCTCCAGGGCTTCTAGAGCTAACAATTTTTGGTATTGACTTGGCCATGCCCAGGGGTTGCACCATTGTCTGAGTAACACTCCACTCTCTGAGGCAATTTTTTCAGTAATTCACTTCCATGGACGTACCCTATGGATTTGCATCAGAGAGTCCCAGATGTCCCAGGCAGACCTGGGTCTTTTGTCTCCATCTTCATCCTCCCGGCCTTCACATATCACAACATTGGTATTTTGATCAGGCCATGCTCAGGGGTTACGTAATCAGCTGTGCTGCATTCGAGCCTTTTTCACCTTTCTGGAGTGTGCCACCTGGACTTTGGCCTGTTCTAGCATCATCTCCATTCCGGAGGTGTCATGCGATTTGTCTTATATGTTGCAGGCAAACATCTCTTTCTCAGTGTAAGTAAGGAAATTGCAAATGCATTGGCCTGCTTCCAAGGAAGACGGGTCTCCCCTCCCCAGTTCCAGACGCAGGCCTCCTGCCCGTTAAGTTCCAACTAAGTTCCCGGCTGGGGAGGAAGAGGTCCTACATGTCATTAGTCACCAGCAGAGGGGCAACGTCACGGCCCACACCACAGTCGGCAGTTGGCTGGCATTACTTTCTTATGCAAGGTGGCAGGCTGTGCGGACCCTTGCCAGTCTTATAGGAGCAGGAGCTCCTTAAGAGTTGGAACAAGCAGTATCCCAAGCCTAGGGACACCTTGTATGACAAGTGCCCCCGGTCACACAAGTCCCTCATGTCCATTGTCTATGTTTTCAGAGGGATTTACTCTTCTCATTATGTAGTCAACTTATTTTCTGCGGTGTTCGCAACTGCGTTCTTCGGGGCCTCACGTTCTGGGGAAGTGGTGGCCATCTCCAGGACGGATCCCTCCGGTAGGGCCTTCCAGTGCAGAGATGCATCCATCCTTGGCACCTCCATGTCTGTACAAACCCAGAAATCCAAGACTGACCACAGGGGTATAGAAGTCAACTGCTCCATTCTAGGCCTTGAGAGAGGGAATTTGTGCCCTGAACAGGCGCTTCCCAGGTAACTTAGTTGCAAGGATCCATCCCCGGCCCCCCCTATTGGTGCATCGTAATGGGGACCCCCCCCTCACCAGGTACCAGTTCATGTCAGTTTTCCGCAGGTCGCTCCAGGTATTGGGCCTGCCGCAGCAGGAATACGGAGGACACTTCTTCGAGATTGGAGCAGCGACCGCCGCGGCAGCTGAAGGCAGTCTCGTTGATGTTATCTAGGCCATGGGAGGATGGAAAGCATCTGCATACACCTCTTTCATCAGGCCGTGCCGCCTCCTAGAAGGCGCACAGGCTGCTGGTTTGTCTTTTTCTCACCCCCACAGGGCGGCTGTGGCCAAGAGAGCAGGTGCTCGGCTCAAGCACGGCGTCACGGCCAGGCCAGAGCCACAGTCATGGCTTCGCCTCCCGCTGAGATGGCCAGCGCACACTGCTAGTGGCAACTTGGAGAATGGCTGGAATCAGGGAGCAGTGGCTCCACAGCGGTGGCCATTGCATGAGGACTTGGCGGCTGCCAGTCAGCGGTGTGCAACTTGGTGAATGGCAAGCTCCACAGCGGTGGCCATTGCATGAGGACTTGGCGGCTGCCAGTCAGCGGTGTGCAACTTGGTGAATGGCCGGAGCAGCGGCTCCACAGCGGTGGCTATCGCATGAGGACTTGGCGACTGCCAGTCATCAGTTTCGCTTATTGGGGATAGGAATTTGGGTTGGCGGAAAGGGGCGGGGTTCAAGGACGCCTCCTCCCCCCCTTTTGTGGCGTGTGGCTTGGCCCCTGGATCAGGTTGGCTTATCACCCCTTGGTTGTTAGGGGGGATAACGCCCAGGCCCACTGGGGTGCTGAGTTTCCGTGGACAGGCATTGGCCGCTCGCACCCCACGCAACACATTTTCCAAGCACTTTCCATTCACCACACAGTGATTTCTTCATACATGCTCCATCTTTCATCTGACATGACGTGTCTGAGAATTTTTCTCCTGGGACACAAAAGTTAAACTCATAAAGTAATTGATAGAAGGCAAGACACACATATCAAAGGACAGCAAAGGGTACTGTCTCATTGGGTGAAGAAACAGTAGGTGCCAGGATCTGAATCTCCTTACCTACACAAAGTAAGATCATTCCTGAAAGGATAAGGATAGAAAGCCAGTTGATCTGCATGGTCAAAGGTTGATTGGGAACTCAAGTTGGACAGTCAGAAAGAAAGTTTCTGCAACTACCAATCAACCAGATGTCCAACTATTTATGAACCCACCAACCATGTTATGTTTACAGATGAACTGATTTGGATTCATTTGATTGGAACAACCAGTGCAAACACACAAGAACATCCTCATCTTTTGTTAATATCTACACAGCAGCATTTCCCCAGTTTGGCTCTCAAAGTAAATTACAATAGTTACAAACATATTTAGAATTCACAAAACATGCATATTAAAAAGTGCTTAAAATAAGAAAAAGTAAAACCAGTTCATCTATTGCTGAGCTACATCTTCCATCGTTTTGAAATTTGGCTGATGGGATCCCACCTCTATACTATTCTAGCTTCTTGATTCTTCAGCTTTTTACCAGGTCTGGGTGATAGACTACATGAGTTTTCCATGTCTCCCACCATTATTGGGAAAGATCACCTTGCCTTAAGCATCATTTCAGGATGAGGTCCATCTAAAATGGATAATCAACATCAATGAACTGTCTTTGCTAGGCAGGGTTAGGTTCATTCGGAATCATCGTAATTCAGATTAATATCGGAATAAATCCCTTTTTGAAGTGATATCAAAGCGAATTGGGAACCTGGAAGAATTATTGCCCTTTCGAAGCCACTGTCGCCATCTTTTCAAAAAAATGTTTTTATTAAGCTTTTCAATATTAAAAAAGACCAATACCGACATAAAACAATCATACAAAACAAACATAACAAACATAACAAGGACATAGAGCCCTAAGACTTGTAGTCCTGGGTTCTTACATACATACTATAACATCACATGTTCTTTAGACCTCCCCTCCCTTTCCCTCAGTCATTGCTAGGTCTTTTCCCTTCTTGATAATTCAATTCATTATCGGGCTTCTTCACTTTTCACCCAGATCTTGTCCTCTCTTATCACATCGTTATTAAATCTATTACAATATCTCCATTAACCATTCTACCTTGTCTTTTTAAAAGTAATTTATAATTGGTTACCAGTCTGTGTATTTCATTTTTCTGTCCTTTGCGAGTGCTCTTGTTAAACAATCCATATTTTGTAATGTCCATTATTTTGCTTTTCAATTCTTCTGGTGACGGGATCTCTTCCTCTTCCATCTTCTTGCCAAAACAATTCTGGCCACAGATATGCAATAAATGAAAAGTTTTTCTTTATTTTTTTTCTAGTTTAAAGTCTATTAAACCCAATAATAGGTATCTGGGTTTAAACATAAACTTAATTTCTAATGCATGTTGCATATCCATATAAATCCTTTCCCAAAATTTCTTAACTATCCCACATCCCCACGACATATGAAAAAAACTTCCAATCTCTTTTTTACATCTCCAGCACTTGTTACTGTTACTGTGATTCTTATTATATTTTGCGATCTTACTTGGTGTGAGATACCACCTATGAAATATCTTTAGATTATTTTCTTTCAGGTCATATGCATACAAATAATGTGAATGTTTGTTCCAGAGTCTTTCCCACTGTGTGAGTGGTATCTCATACCCAAAATCCTGAGCCCATTTTACTATGCACTCCTTTATCCTTTCTTTTTCTGTTTGCTCTTCAAGAATTTTTTCATACAGTCTGGAGATTTCTCTCCCTTTCTTACAAATTAGCTCATCCCAGAATTTCTTTTCCATTATAAAACCTTTAACTTTATCTTTTTTATATATTTCATTTATCTGCATAAACTGAAGCCAGTTTATACTTTAATCCATCTCTTTCATTTTGCTCATATCTTTCAAGATCAAACCATTTGCAGAATCTTTCAATAAGTCCTTATAGCTTAACCATTCTTTTTTCCCATATTCCCTTCTGTAGAAAGCTTCTTGGGGTGCAGGCATGTAGCCAGGGGGGGCTAAGGGGGCTTCAGCCCCCCCCCCAAATTCTCAGGGTGGTCCGCGAAAAGGCCTTACTGGTACATTATTTAAACTGTTATGTTTATTCATATCATGATCTGATCACCATGCTCATTATATCCCACATTAATGAGGTTATTGGGATAACAATACAAAAGGTTTGCTAGGGTAGACCCTCTTCCACCCAGTCTCAGCCCCCCCCCCGAACCAAACTCAGCCCCCCCCCCGAACCAAAATCCTGGCTACGGCCCTGTTGGGGTGATACCCATTTTGGCACTTTTGTAAACCATCTCTCTCTATATTTATCCCACACTTTATATAGTCCTCCTCTAATCTAATGGTCCTTGAAGTTACTTTCGATTTTTATTCTTGTATACCAAATATATCCATGCCACTGTCACCATCTTTTTTCCGATCCAGGAAGTGAATCGGAAATGAATCAGCCTTTGGAGGCAAGCAGCTGCTTGGATGCTGGGATGAGGGGAAACCACCTCGGGTTTCCCCAATGAGGGGAAACCACCTCAGGAGTGGCGGGGTTTCAGCATGGCAGCCATTGCCCTTTCAAAAGGATTGTGCATGCCTCGTGGGCTCATTGCGAGCCTGGGACACGAAGCTCCCTTAAAATGCCAGACTTGGCATTCACCACCGGCTGTTTTTTTGGTGAATCATTCCATTCTTGGCGATACCTTGGATTTAGCCTTGGTCATTCTGTGCTTGTGCTGCATCCAAAAACTACAATGCTCAATTGAAAAAGCAACTCCATTGCCACAAAAATGTGAGCCAATATCTTTATTGTTCCTTTTAAATTAATGAACTTGAAACAACCGATTATTTCTGTGATTGATGAAGCTCCATTTGGTCAAGCAGAATGGTCACAAATCATTGAATGATGGATAATAAAATCCTTACACACTGTAAGTAAGACTCTCTTCCTTATTGAGGGTATGCCAGGCATACGGGAGAGGTAGTGTTTTTTCTCCTGCTTCCTTTCTCCCAACAAGCCTGATCAACTGATGAGTGTGCATTTTGAACGGACGGATTAGGAGTGAAGGTCTTGAGTGAATAAGACCTTTCCCCTCTGTTTGTGTAATCAATAAATTGATGTAAATTCCAGTACTGGTGTATATGTGGCGAAGTATTTCTTTGAAAGTACCTGATGTTGCAATAATAGACAAAGAGGGAATGACAGGTGTAACAAAATGCACACAATCTTCAGGCAAGGTGCACCTTTAATTTATCATCCTTCCGCTGCCACCAATTATAACAAGACAGCTGGGCAAAGTGGTTATATGAAATCAATTGCTTGTTGCTTACATAACAATGTTTCACTGTGAGTTTCTTTCAAACTATTCACTCCTCCATAGAAGACTGTTATGTAGATACTAGGCATGAGAAAAAAGTTATGAAAATGATTCGTTTCGTAAGAAATTCGTAAGAAATGCTACTTTCGAGTATTTCCGCACCTGGAACGCCAACCAGGAAGTGGACTTCCTTTTTCGAACTTCGGGGGCCAGGATTTTCTTAAGTATCGTTATTAGGTAGTAAGGGGGGCGTAAGGGGGGGCACCCTCCTTCTCTCTCACCACCCTCCCGCCTCCCTTGCCAATAAGTATTATGGCAAGGCAAGCCCTAAACTCGCTCCTTCTTTCGGCTGGAAGGAAGCCTGGAAAAATGTAAACAGAGAGGTTTACTCAGAGTAAATCTGCAAAGGAGGGCACTTTGGATGAAGGGCCCTCCTTTGTGGATTTACTTGAGGAAACCTCTCTGTTTACATTTTTCCAGGCTTCCTGCCTCTCCTGCCTGCCAGGATCATTCTAAAGCATCAAAGAGTATTGGGGTGAGAAACCAACCTAATGTATAATAGAATGAATGCTACTGTAAGTGCCTAATATTATAAGTAATCCAACTGGTCATACCTACATTCCATGCACATGCAATAATACAGCAGTAATAACAATAACAAGAGGTAAAATTCAAACCGAAGTATTCTGACTGGTCTCTCCTCATGTGGTGCAAACGGGCTCTTCTCTTATTAGCCCGGAAATTAGCCCGGGGAAAGCCAGCCAGCGTTTGCTGCTTGGGAGCACACACATACATATTCTTGGGGGGTTGCTGCAGAATCCCGGGCTCATAGAGAAGATTCTGCAGCAAATCCCCCAAAGAATATGTATGTGTGTGCACCCAGGAAGCAAATGCTGTGCCCGGGGTTTTGCCTTTTCCGGCTCAGAGAAGAGCCTTTGCAGTTTGAGGAGGGAGCACAGTCAGAATACTTCAGTTTGAATTTTACCTCTTCTTATACCATTGTTATTACTGCTGTATTATTGCATGTGCATGGAATGTAGGTATATGACCAGCCTGGGCAAACTTGGGCCCTCGCTCCCTCGGGATCGGGGTGAGAGAGAGGCAGCGAGGAGCGAGGGGGGGCCTCCTCCTCCTTTTCTTTTGCTGCTTCCAAGAATAGAATACCGGCTCCCTCCCTCCTTCCTATTTGGAGAGTCCCATCTAGAATTCAGTGTGATTTATTCAAGTTTTGGCCTACAACTCCCAGAAATCCCAGCCAATTTACCAGCTGTTAGGATTTCTGGGAGTTGTAGGCCAAAACCATCTGAATGCGCATGCGCTGGCATACGAACTACTAACGAATTTCGTTAGTAATTAAGTTACATTTTAGAAATTTTTGGAAAAATTTTTGTAATTATTTCTTTTACTAATAAAAAAAATCCCCCCCCCCCCCCCATTTGATTTTAGAATCGCCATTTTTGGATTCGAAACCATGCCTAGTAGATACTAGGCCTGTTCCGATAAAATGGTCTTATAACTTGAGTTTCTTAAAAGCAATGTTCCACACACAGGAATGCAAACAGGTTATTTTGAACCTATTGAATCCTTTTTCCACACCAGCACTCTAACACTATAGAGGCCTACTCCTTCTTCCTGAAGGCTTTTAAGTATTTTCCTCAATAGGAATATTTCTAACAAACAGTTCCCAAAACTCATCCTTCCTTCCTTCCTTCCTTCCCCTTCAAAGCTCCTAAACATCTCTTCAAACACCAAACTCCCAACTTCATACTCCAAACTGACAAGCCTTCAGCTGCATTAGTTCCTTTCTTTCCATTTGGCTCCACCCATCTCCATTTGGCTCCACTCTCTCTAATTTCATCAGCGAATCAGACTGCACTTCATGCTATGGAGCTGCCTGATAGCTCCACCCCCTTCTCTCCTTAGCTTTTCCAAGACAAGCCTGTTTACTGCCTCTACACCAACCCTGAAGGTTAGGTCAATCCATTACAGATACACTCTGTGCCACTAAAAACGTATCAAAGATCACAAAGCTTTTAAAGAGAGGCTGGATAAGCATCTGTCAGGGATACTTGTACTTTTCCTGCATGGCAGATGGTTGAACGCGGTGGTCCATGTGGTCTCTTCCAACTCTATTTTTGTATGATTCTAAGTTTCCAAATTTCAGAATGAGGAAAACCAAACTGAAACTGAAACCAGACAAACTAGAGATGTTTGTCATCAAGGGTCCTAATCTGTGGGTGGAGGTGTGCCAATCAGTTTTGAATGAGACTGTTCGAAACTTGGATCTATCTCTCCAAATGCCAGCAAAGAGTAATGTGATGGTCAGGAATGCTTACTATCAGCTTTGGCAGATACCCGCTCTCCACTCTTTCCTAGAAATGGAAACTCCAAAGATAATAGTGCATGCACTGGTAACCTCAAGATTGGATTTTTGGAATGTACTATACATTGGACTATCTCTTAGGAGTGTGTAAAATTATCGCTAATCCTCATAAGTCGGATCATATTTGTTAAATTTATACTTACGAGGCAATATCTGATATGTGGGCAATGCATGGCTCACACCAAAAACGTAAAGTTGTTTTTTTTGGGGGGGGGGGGGCTTGTAAATCTTGGAAGCCTCCCAAAGTCAGTTTCATTTTCAGTGCAAGGAAGCAAAGCAGAGACAAAAAAAACCCTGCATTTCCTCTTTAAATTAATGGCCTCTCGCCATTAGGAGAGAGATGTAGCAGAGGGGAAGCAGAGTGCACTGGAAAAGAGGCTGAGAAAGCACAGAATTCTGGAAATGTAGAAAAGAGCCCTTTGCCAGAGAATTCAAAAGGGCCTGCCCTAAATTACATCTCTCAGATTTCTGCTCGGCATCAGAAAGCCCCAATCAGCATAAGGGAGAAACTTAGATAATGAATTTGCTTTTGGAGAATGAAATGAAACAAATTGATTTTTTATGAAGAAATATGGAAGCCTGCATGTTGAAAAAATAGTGATGCAAAAATTTATTTTATTAAAAAATGATCACCTTTATTATGAAAAGAGAAAGATGTCAGCGCTTGTCAGTTCCAAGTTTCAGCCATGGTAGATACTGTAAAGCCCAAACTAACCAAATTTCGCATTTCTCATGACAGAGCAACCAAACAGCTTTGTAATTCTCCACATTTCTTCTTTCTGTTAAAGAAGAAAAGAAGACATTATTTTATGTGCAAGAGAAATATTGTCATGTAAGGTGAAGCATTCTTGTTTCCTGAATTACAATTTGTAATCTGAAATTTTAAAAAATCCTCACTTTCTCATAATGGGATGGAGATGAATAAATATCTTATGTGAGTCAACCATACTCAAGAAACTTACTGTGCTTGGAGAAATATGCTCTGTTTTCTTGGACTGACTGAGAGAGAGCTCATCAAATTAGTTCCCAAATTTCTAATAATACAGTAGAGTCTCACTTATACAACATAAACGAACCAGCAGAACATTTGATTAGTGAAAATGTTGGATAATAAGGAGGGATTAAGGAAAAGCCTATTAAATGTCATATTACGTTATGATTTTACAAATTAAGCTCCAAAAACATCACGTTTTACAACTAATTGACAGAAAAAGCAGTTCAGTACATGTTAACATTATGCAGTAACTACTGTATTTAACAATTTAGCACCAAAACATCACAATATATTAAAACAGCTGTGGATCCGGGTGGGAGGCAGACTACATTGGATAATGCAGAATGTTGAATGAGTGAAAGGTTTTGCTGTTATACAACCAGCATTGAATTCCAACCGACATTGCATAAAAAGGAATAAATAAAATCTTCACACACTGCCCAAATTTGATTTGTGGAAGGCTTTTAAAAGGTTGAAAAAAATATCTGCAATCAGTCAGAGAAACATAGAAGTGTTGGGAGAAATAGCGTGCTTCTTCATAATATCTAAGAAGACAGGAAACTTATTCTGTATTTATAGAAGAATAAATGAAATCTGCACTGAGAATGTTTCCATTTTCTTCACATCTGATAAAACCATTAAATCATTTCAAAGGATATTCTAGTCTCCAGAAATCAACACCTTAAACCAGCGTTACTCAACCTGAGGGTTTGGACCCCTGGGGGAGGTCATGACGGGGGTGTAAGAGGAGTTGCCAAAGACCATCAGAAAACACAGTATTTTCTGTTGGTCATGGAGGTTCCATGTGGGAAGTTTGGCCCAATTCTATCGTTGGTGGGGTTCAAAAGGCTCTTTGATTGTAGGTAAACTATACATCCAAGCAACTACAACTCCCAAATGTCAAAGTCTATTTTCCCCAAACTCGACCAGTGTTCACATTTCACCCTTTTGAGTATTCCTGCCAAGTTTGGTCCAGATCCATCACTGTTTGAGTCCACAGTGATCTCTGGATGTAGGTGAACTCCAAAATCAAGGTCAATGCCCTCCAAACCCTTCCAGTATTTTCTGCAGGTTGTGGGAGTTCTGTGTGCCAAATTGTTGGTGGTGTTCAGAATGCTCTTTGATTGTAGATTTACTATAAATCCCAGCAAGTACAATTCCCAAATGACAAAATCGCCCCCACCCCACCCCACCACCAGTATTCAAATTTGGCATATCGTGTATTTGTGCCAAATTTGATCCAATGAATGAAAATACATCCTGCATATCAGATATTTACATGACGATTCATAACTGTAGCAAAATTACAGTTATTTATTTATTTATTTATCCTGACTTGTATACTGCCATTCCCCGAAGGCTCTGAGTGGTTTACAACATCCAAAAAAAGTATACATACAATGCAGTTAAAATAATAGAAACACAAGTAGCAGAGTCTTGACCAGCAGAGTCCAAATGCCTGCCGGAAAAGAAATGTTTTGCACGCCCTCCGAAAGGAAGGCAGATCTCGAATAGCTCGCGTTTCTTCCGGCAAGGCATTCCACAAATTTGGTACCACAATCGTAAAAGCTCTGTGCCTAGTGGACGATAGGTCGTAGGTTTGGATATTTGGGACTTCAAGCAGGTTTTGGTCTTCTGTATGAAGTAACAACAAAAATAATTTTATGGTTGGGGGGCATCACAACATGAACTGTATTAAGGGGTCACGGCATTAGGAAGGTTGAGAAACACTGCTTTAAACTTTCCTGAAAGATGGCCATTCAAACTCAGTTTGAAAACCAAGAAGTCTTTTGCACCATACAATTCCTATGGCAAGCTGGTAAAGTACACTATACATGGTTTCATTTGAAATACAGCTTACCATTTACAGCATCGATAGAAAAGGTTGCACTTCCCAATGGTCACAGTCCCAAGAGAGCAAGGACCCCTGTAACAGCTGCCATGTCTAATTCTACACTGGTTGAAGCCACTCTGAAGTTTAAAGTTTCCTGCACAAAGAATAAGCCAGGTTTATTGTATGGAATGAATTCAAAATGAACCAATATGAACTAACTATGACATTGCATGAAGCTGAGCTCTTGCAGATAAAACAGTGCAATAAATTAAGTATAACGCTACTGCAGAATAACTTCCCTAGTAGGGTTTGCTTGCAAAGGAACACAGGGGAGAAGTCAAAATGTTTTAGATTTTCCACTTTCAGTTGCTACCCATTAAACACTCGGACAGTCAGCATATTGAGGATGGATAAGGCATAATAAGGAAAAAACATATTTATATTGAATCGAATACTCACCTTTTTTTGGCTAAATTACCTTGCCAATGTTAAAGTGCGCATTAGATGCATGTAATATAATAATCTTAGTGATCAGCCAAAGCAAAATTGGAAGCTGATTCAGGAGCACATGGACCTCCAATTTGAGGACTGTGATCTGTAATTTAATTGTCAGCGCTCAATGCTATGCAACCCTGGGATTTGTAGTTTGGTGTGGCATCAGCAAAAAAAAATTTGGCAGAGAAGACTCAAGACCTTGTAAAACTACAGCCCTCATGACTCCATAGCATTGAGCCAGGGCAGTTAGAGTGGATTTATCCTAGAGCATAGATTCACTCCAAGGTTTTCTTTTCCATCGCTGGAAGTTTTGGTGTAGGTCTGGGTAGTAGGCATGAGAAAAAAGTTATGAAAATGAAATGATTCGTAAGAAATGCTACTTTTGAGTATTTCCGCACCTGGAACGCCAACCAGGATGTGGACTTTCTTTATAGAACTTCGGGGGCCAGGATTTTCTTAATTGTCGTTATTAGGTCGTAAGGGGGGGGGGGCACCCTCCTTCTCTCTCACCACCCTCCCGCCTCCCTTGCCAATAAGTGTTATGGCAAGGCAAGCCCTAAACTCGCTCCTTCTTTCGGCTGGAAGCCTGGAAAAAATGTAAACAGAGAGGTTTACTCAGAAGTAAATCTGCAAAGGAGGGCACTTTGGATGAAGTGCCCTCCTTGTGTATATCAAGAAATTTACTTCTGAGTAAACATCTCTGTTTACATTTTTCCAGGCTTCCCTGTCCCCTTCTCTCCTGCCCTGCCAAGATCTAAAGCATCAAAGAGTATTGGGGTGAGAAACCAACCTAATGTATAATAGAATGAATGCTACTGTAAGTGCCTAATATTATAAGTAATCCAACTGGTCATATACCTACATTCCATGCACATGCAATAATACAGCAGTAATAACAATGGGTATAAGAAGTAAAATTCAAACTGAAGTATTCTGACTGTGGTCAGAATCCCGAGCTCATAGAGAAGATTCTGCAGCAAATCCCCCCCCCCCCCCAAAGAATATGTATGTGTGTGCACCCAGGCAGCAAACGCTGTGCCCGGGGTTTTGCCTTTTCCCGGGCTCAGAGAGAAGAGCCTTTTGCAGTTTGCACCGCTTGAGGAGGGACCACAGTCAGAATACTTCGGTTTGAATTTTACCTCTTCTTATACCCATTGTTATTACTGCTGTATTATTGCATGTGCATGAAATGTAGGTATATGACCAGTTGGATTACTTATAATATTAGGCACTTACAGTAGCATTCATTCTATTATACATTAGGTTGGTTTCTCACCCCAATACTCTTTGATGCTTTAGATCCTGGCAGGGCAGGAGGAGTGGACGGCTCTCCCTGCCCCTTCTGCCTGCCAGGATCTAAAGCCTTGAAGAGGCTTCATGACGGGCCAACTTCAGCCCTCCAGGTGTTTTGGACTTCAACTCCCACCATTCCTCACAGCCTCAGGCCTCTTCCTTTTCCTCTTAGCCTGGGCAAACTTGGGCCCTCGCTCCCTCAGGATCGAGGTGAGAGAGAGGCAGCGAGGAGCGAGGGGGGGCTCCTCCTCCTTTTTTGCTGCTTCCAAGAATAGAATACCCCCCTCCCTCCCTTCCTCCTTCCTATTTGGAGAGTCCCATCTAGAATTCAGTGTGATTTATTCAAGTTTTGGCCTACAACTCCCAGAAATCCCAGCCAATTTACCAGCTGTTAGGATTTCTGGGAGTTGCAGGCCAAAACCATCTGGAATGCGCATGCGCTGGCATACGAACTACTAACGAATTTCGTTAGTAATTAAGTTACATTTTAGAAATTTTTGGAAATTTTTTGTAAGTCTTTTTTTACTAATCAAAAAAATCCCCCATTTGATTTTAGAATCGCGATTTTTGGGTTCGAAACCATGCCTATTCGGTAGGTTTGGTCGGAATCTTCTTAATTCGTAATACATTCAGATCGAATTCCCTTTTGAAGAGATTTCTAAGCGATTTGGGAACCCGGAAGTATCCTTGCCATTTTGAAGCATTGTCCGCCATTTCTCTTATGAATCAGTAATTTAGTCGGAAATCATTCAGCTTTTCAAAGCCGTGTGGATGGATTCCCTTCGTTTCCATTCCCTCCCACGTCAGACCTGGAGCGAGAGCCGTGTTTAACCCAGTTTGGATGCGGATGTCCTTCTCTCCCACGTCAGACCTGGAGCGAGAGCCGTGTTTAACCCAGTTTGGATGCAGATGTCCTTCTCTCCCACATCAGACCTGGAGCGAGAGCCATGTTTAACCCAGTTTGGATGCAGATGTCCTTCTCTCCCACATCAGACCTGGAGCGAGAGCCATGTTTAACCCAGTTTGGATGCAGATGTCCTTCTCTCCCACGTCAGACCTGGGGTGAGAGCCATGTTTAACCCAGTTTGGATGCGGCTCTCGGCCCAGGTCTGACATGGGAGAGAAGGACGTCCCCATCCAAACTGGATGTCGTTCCCTCCCATGTCAGACCTAGGCCGAGAGCCGTGTTTAACCCATTTTGGATGCAGCTCTCGCCCCTGGTCTGATGTGGGAGGGAAGGAAGGACATCTGCATCCAAACTGGGTTAAACACTGTTTAACATCCATATCAAACTGGGTTAAACACAGGCAAAATGTCAGGAGAAAATACTGCTAAAACACAGCCATACAGCTTGGAAACCATAAAACACCCCAATACTATATAGTGTTTTACTTGTGTGTGTGCAGTGAGTTTTTTTAGCTTTTGCGTGCAATCAAATGTGAGCCAACTGTGTCTTGTAGCAATAGAGATGCAATGCAGTACATTATTTAGGGGGTTTAGTGACTAAAATATATTTGCAAGCTAAAAAACATGCAGATCTGTTTTCTGGAAGTGCTCCAATCCATTTCCCACCAGATAACTTATCTATATGACTTATCTATAAGTTATGATAATGATGTAAGCGGCATCTCTTTTTGATTTCTCTGGGGTACCTGCATTTCTCCATATTTAAAGCATTCACGTGATTGTGAATTTTAAGCAGGGCAGAAGATTATAAGTCTTTGCAAAATTTACAAGATTCACATTCCCCATATTGCATAATTACCTTGGTCCCCCAAAACGTCAGCAACAGCAAGAATAATGGGTTCCTCTAGGCCCTGAAGCTTAGCCAAAGCTTCCACAATCTCTCCGTGTGGCTTCTCCTTTTGACTCAGCACTGAATCATTAGCTTGGATGCTGCAAAAGAAAGAAACTGTAAAGAGAAGCCAACTGAGTTTCATTTCTTTGGTAATTTTTTGTTACTGCAAATAATTGCCAGGGTTTCTTCCAGCAGTTATAGAAAATTCTTCTAGGAAGTTTTCAGTGTCTCTAAATATACTTAGTAGTCAATTGGAGTGAAGCCAAGATGGCTTCCCCATTGACGCTGAATTTATTTTCTTGATAAGGACTCGGGATACAGGATAGTACAATATCTCATATTGTTTTATCATTTCAGACTGAGTCCTCTCAGATCTTGCCTACACTTTCCATATGCTTTCATCACTATTGTCATTTCTCTGTTTACACAGGAGCTGGTGCCAATAGATCAATTGCGCTCCATCTATTGGACAGTTAAACCCAGCATTGACCAGCTGACACATCTCAGATACAATCTATTTACCATTATCGATTTTGAGTTTTGTGACACAGATGAGAAAAGTATACAATGAAAGACTGGAAATTTGGGGGACTTCACAGTATGCCCTTTTGTGATTCTCCTGCTATGGTGGTATTATTATTATTATTTTATTGACACAAAAACACAGTATATCACAGCAAGTGAGATATATATGTTGGATTTCATATTAAAAAATCACAAGTCGAACATTATTATTATTATTTACTATTATTAGTTACTATTATTATACCTTGATTGAGACTCAAGATGGCTTTTAAATTCAAATGATTGTAATATAACTGAAAAACATACAAAACATTAGGGCCAAATTAAACCATTGTTGTTTATTGTTGTTGTGTCCCTTGAAAATTGTTTCTGATCTAGGTTGCCCCTAAGAATGAAGCTATAATATCACCCCAATGGTTGCCTACAAAGGGCTGTTGGATCCATGGATGGAGAATCTGTGGATACAGGGAACCAACTATCATCCATTATAGGCTGGATTCTTATTCCCTGATTTGCCTTCTGATTATCCAAAAGCACCTCTGTCTTATCTGGATTAAGCTTGAAATGTGATATATAGTGTTTGCTGTCATCCAGTACATTACTGATGATAGACAATGGTTTAGGACCAGGACAGCTTCTTTGGCTTTGGACGGGAAGTAGTAGCAGTAGTAGAGCTGGGTGTCATCTGCATAGATGACACCTCACTCCATGAGTTTATTTTTCACAGACATCAGCATTTTCTATGTGGAAAATAATATATCAATGCAAAAATATTAATTTCTGTGCAGAAGATTCTTTTTTCTATGCAAAATTATTGTGCAGACATTATAATAAACAAAATCCCATTTGCAGCTATAGAAAACTCTCATAGTGGCAGAAGGATAGTTGCCTTGCTCTCTTGAGATAACCTGACTTAACTGTAATTTCACCCATTGCAAGATTCGTTTATATTCCTATACAGTGACTTCATGGATTGGAAAAAATATATAACCAAGGAAGAATGAGATAGTTGAGTAACCCCACAATGAGTGGCTGGGTGTGGGTGTGCAGAGAGCATGTTCACATGTACGGTAAATGGGTACTATTCCAGTGGTGCATCTATACCAGGCATGGGTAAACTTTGGCCCTCCAGGGGTTTTGAACTTCAATTCCCACAATTTCTAACATTCGGTAAACTGGCTAAGATTTCTTGAAGTCCAAAATACATGGAGGGCTGAAATTCACCGATTCATGCTCTGTGGTAGTTATTAGGGCTGGTCGATCCATAAAAAACATTTGTTTCTAAACTCGTGGGGGGATGCTGTTGTTTTGAAAGTGTTCTGAAAATTTTGGGGAAATTTTGAAATTGATTTGTATTTAATTACGGAATTCATTATTATTTCGTTATTGGTGCCACCATGCGCAGTGCGCAGGGGATGCACGCCCCCTCGCCAGCTCAACCCGCGATATCACTATCTTTAACCCACGTATCTCTATCTTTAACCCGCATTTGGTTGTCAGCTGGCCAGGGGAGAGTGGAGGGTGCTGCCTTTCACTCTCCCCTCGCCAGCTGACAACCAAGGCAGGTTAAAGATAAGAAAGGGCGGGAAAAATGACATAATAACGCTCTCTTTATGGAAATGGTGGACCCAGTTTTGATTTAGAAACGTCACTTCCGGGTTACTGGCTGCAGGTCGAATTAGGGTCTAAATTAATTTGAATACAAAATATTAACGGTTTTCTAAGGATAACGACCGGAGATATCCACCCCTAGTAGTTATGTAATTTGACACAATTGCCATGGATCAATTGCATGGAATAATGGGAGCTGAAGTTTTAGAAAGTTTTTAGCTTTCTTTACCAAAGGATATTGATGTCTCACCAAGCTACAAATCTGAAGATTCCTTAGAATTGAGCCACGGCAGTTGAAGTAGTGTCTGACTTCATTAATTCTACAATACGGATGTACCCAAAGTCTAGACCAGTAGTTCTCAACCTGTAGATGTTTTGACCTACAACTCCCAGAAATCCCAGCCAGTTTTCCAGCTGTTAGGATTTCTGGGAGTTGAAGGCCAAAACATCTGGGGACCCACAGGTTGAGAATAACTGGTCTAGACCATGAATGGGATTGGAGGTAAGGGGAGAATGATGAGTTCTGCGTTAATTATGCAACACCCTCTTCTGTTTTAATGTAGAGGATTACTTACATTTTGAATGGAAAGCATTGAAGCTGAATTTAAACTAAGGACCGCAGATAATGAGGGTCCTTGTCCATGCTGTGCCATCTGCCTTGGGCAGAGTTTGACATTCCTGAAGGCCAGGGAGATAGTACAGTGGTAACACAGCTGTGCTTGCAACCTGAAGGTTGCTAGTTCGATTCCCCGAGCTGGCTTGGACAACCAGCTATTGCAGCCCTGTCCTTCTGCTCACCCAGCAGTTCGAAAGCAGCCCAGCTGTGAGTAGATAAAACCGGGAACTGCAAAGCGTGGAAGATTTTTACAGAGGACTTTACAACGCCTGAAATTTGGTTATCCAGAAGGTGAAATATGGAACAGAAGCTCCCGTCATAAGGATGGAACATGTGACGTAACGACGCAATGACAATGACGTAATGGAGCAATTTACATCCAGCGACACACACCCTACGAGGCAGCCAGGAAGAAGGAATCTTCTAAAATTGCACTGTGTACTGTGTACTGTCATTTGTATGTCTTCTGACAGGGACTGTCTGTCGTATGTGTAATGTAATCCGCACTGAGTCCTCTTCGGGGTGAGAAGAGCGGAATATAAATAAACAGTTATTATTATTAGTTATTATTATTAACAGTGATATCTGGTTTCTTGGAGACTGGCAGAGGTGGAAATGCAGCTTGTCCTTTTCTTAAAGTTTCTTATTATAATATATTTACATTTTTCATAAAAGAAGTGAGGGACATAAGACAGATAAAGGCAATCATGTTAGGGACATTCTGTTGAAGACATTGTCCTTTTTCGGAATTATCCAATTCCTGTGCACATGTGTGGATCAGCGGATGTACTTATGATTAATGACTCCTGATGATTCCCTTTGTCCATGGATTAGCTCATTCCAAATATTGGAGAAACTTCTCAAGAAGGTCAACAAGGGGTGATGACCCCAGTGGCTTGTTCAGGCAGAAATCATATTTGGTTAATACATTTTGATACACACACATATACATATACATATATATATATATATATATATATATATATATATATATATATACATATTTGTTGTTTATTCGTTCAGTCGCTTCCGACTCTTCATGACCTCATGGACCAGCCCATGCCAGAGCTCCCTGTTGTCTGTGGCCACCCCCAGCTCCTTCAAAGTCAAGTCCCTCACTTCAAGGATACCATCCATCCATCTTGCTCTTGGTCGGCCCCTCTTCCTTTTCCTTCCATTTTCCTCAGCATCATTGTCTTCTCTAAGCTTTCCTGACTTCTCATTATGTAGCCAAAGCACTACATCTTTGTCTCTAATATCCTTCCCTACAATGAGCAGTCAGGCTTTATTTCCTGAAGTATGGACTGGTTGGATCTTCTTGCGGTCCAAGGCACTCTCCGAATTTTCCTCCTAACCACAGTTCAAAAGCATCTTTCTTCCTTCGCTCAGCCTTCCTTATGGTCCTGCTCTCACATACATAAGTTACTATGGGGAATACCATTGCTTTAACTATGCGTATCTTTGTTGCCAGTGTGATGTCTCTACTCTTCACTATTTTATTGAGATTGGTCATTGTTCTCCTCCCAAGAAGTAAATATATATAAACCTTAATAAAAGAAACATAAAATGAGAAATGGTCTTTTGAGGGAGGCTCGGAGCTGCTGCTCTGTTGTGGTGGTCGTGGAGACCCCACAGAAAAGGAATAAGAAATTATTTCATCTAATTTGGCCAAGGTATCCTTGGTGAAATCTAAATCTCAGGGGTGCAGGTACATTGTTTGATAGCAGTATGACTGCTAGCCCTTCACTCTGACTGGGATTAGGGACTCAGAACACTTACAAAAGTGGGAACACCCCCCAAAAAATAACAGTATTTTTTCATAGAATCATAGAACTAGAAGAGAATCCAAGGGCCATCCAGTCCAACTCCTGCAATGCACGAAAACAGAATCAAAGCACTTCCAACAATTGCTTTATTTTGCTTGAGAGGACAACTGTCAAGAAATGTCTACGTCAGGGATGGGCAAACTATGGCCCCTGGGCAGGATCCAGCCCAGCAGCTGATGCTGTCCGACCCTTGGCTCACTCAAGGCTTCGTTGTGAAGAAAGGGAGATGAACTCCCATTGGGACGGCTACAAAAGTGAAGAAGCAGGCAGGCAGGCAAGTGGAGGGGAAGGGAAGTGAAGGGAAAGAAGGGGAGGTGCCCAGGAGTAAGAGCATGTCTTCGCCTTCGCCCTCCTCCTCTTCCTCCCTTCACTTCCTCCTCGAGCGCTCTCCCCTCTCTCTTGCCTTAGCGTTCTTTCCCTTCTTCTGTCTTCCCTTTCCTGTCTTCCTGTTTCCTTCCATCCCTCCCTCTCCCTTTCCCCCTTTAATTCCTTCCCCCTTCCACCACCTGAACAGAAGAGGGAAGAAGAGAGAGTGCAACGAGGGAGAGGGGGCGTGGCCAGAGCGGGAAAGGGGCGGGACCAAGGCCAGAGCACGCGAGCAGGGCGGGAGACTTCCATTTTCTCCTCTTCTGCCACTTTGGACAAATTGAGGATTCGTGCCAAGTTTGGTCCTGATTCATCATTATTTGAGTCCACAGTGCTCCCTGGATGTAGGCGAACTACAACTCCCAAACTCAAAGGTAAATGCCCAGCAAATGCTTTCAGTGCTTCCTGTTGGTCTCATGAGAGTTCAGTGTGCCAAGTTTGGTTCAAGATGGCTGAATGGCCATCTGTGAGGAAAGCTCTGATTGTGTTTTTCCCTTATGGCAGAAGGAGGTTAGACTGGATGGCCCTTGGAGGCCTCCTCCTATTCTAGGAACCCATTGTTGTTATTATTATCAGAGGCTGAATGGCCATCTGTGAGTAATGCTCTGATTGTGTTTTTCCCTTATGGCAGAAGGAAGTTGGACTGGATGGCCCTTGGAGGTCTCCTCCTATTCTAGGAACCCATTGTTGCTGTTGTTGTTATTATTATTATTAGAGGCTGAATGGCCATCTGTGAGTAATGCTCTGATTGTGTTTTTCCCTTATGGCAGAAGGAGGTTGGACTGGATGGCCCTTGGAGGTCTCCTCCTATTCTAGGAACCCATTGTTGCTGTTGTTGTTGTTATTATTATTATCAGAGGCTGAATGGCCATCTGTGAGTAATGCTCTGATTGTGTTTTTCCCTTATGGCAGAAGGAGGTTGGACTGGATGGCCCTTGGAGGTCTCCTCCTATTCTAGGAACCCATTGTTGCTGTTGTTGTTATTATTATTATTAGAGGCTGAATGGCCATCTGTGAGTAATGCTCTGATTGTGTTTTTCCCTTATGGCAGAAGGAGGTTGGACTGGATGGCCCTTGGAGGTCTCCTCCTATTCTAGGAACCCATTGTTGCTGTTGTTGTTGTTGTTATTATTATTATTAGAGGCTGAATGGCCATCTGTGAGTAATGCTCCGATTGTGTTTTTCCCTTATGGCAGAAGGAGGTTGGACTGGATGGCCCTTGGAGGTCTCCTCCTATTCTAGGAACCCATTGTTGCTGTTGTTGTTATTATTATTATCAGAGGCTGAATGGCCATCTGTGACTAATGCTCCGATTGTGTTTTTCCCTTATGGCAGAAGGAGGTTGGACTGGATGGCCCTTGGAGGTATCCTCCTATTCTAGGAACCCATTGTTTCTGTTGTTGTTATTATTATTATTATCAGAGGCTGAATGGCCATCTGTGAGTAATGCTCTAATTGTGTTTTTCCCTTATGGCAGAAGGAGGTTGGACTGGATGGCCCTTGGAGGTCTCCTCCTAATCTGGGAACCTGTTGTTGTTATTATTATTATTATTATTAGCAGAGGCTGAATGAATATCATCATCATCATTATTATAATGATCTCACTGAAATAAATTTCCAAATATTTTGCTTTTATGGCTCTCTGAGTAAAAAAGGTTCTTGACTCCTGATATAATGAATCACAAATGATACAAATGTTCACATTTTGTTAATCATTGTTTGGTAAAATTTTAGTGAATAAATGTCATTTTTCCTATGACAACCTCTCTTTTTCATTGCTCATAACATGTACTCTTATCAGTCTTATTAATATATCAAAAACGCAATGTAGTGCCTTTTTTATTACTATTAAAGAAATTCAATTGATATTATATAGAATGTAGTTCAGCCTATAGGTGCGGCCCTCCATAATATTTTTTGGCTCTCGTGTGGCCCCTTGGAAAAAATAATTGCCCACCCCTGGTCTAGGTACTCCACGTCTCCTGGAAACTGGCCATAGAATCATGACAGAGAGCCTAGAAATGCCCCAAGGAATGTTCTCTCTAACAATCTCTGACTTCTCCAGCACAACTCCCTGGACGAAGTTGACCATAGAGTCATACAAGTGGACCTGGATGTTCCCAGAAGGAGCATATGAATCAAATCCATGAATAATCAAATCTGTGAAAGTGAAACCAACAAGTGTGAAGAGCTGACTGTGTTGTTGTTGTTTTTCTCCCATAATTAAAACACCCCAAAGTTAAAATAAGATTAAGCTATTAGTAGCATGTAAAGCCATTTTAAACATAACAAGTAAAATGTAAAAAATATGGCTGATGTAGCTCATTATTAAAAACATGGACCGCCTTCCATGTAGATACATTTCTACATGGAAGGCGGTCCCAATAAGGTTTTCCATACTTATCCATACATTCAACTTATACATGAGTATATATGGTTATTATTGTCATATTTATTTAAACCCTGCTATATCTCCCCCAAATGGGACTAAAAATTGCTTAACATCAAAGCATAAGCACAACCATTTAAAATATATGAATATTTTCACTTTTCAGCTGTTGAATGAGAAGGTAAACAGTCCAACAGACAAGAAGCAAGCGCATTATTTGCCAGAAGAGCAGAGTAAATAGGGAGCTTGTGATCAGGATAAAACTATATAGATTGGAACCAACATAAAAGAAAACCAGTTTCCCCAGAACAAAACAGCTGCGTATACCACCCAAGATGTTATCTTGCACTATTATCAGCTCTCCTCCGGTTCAAAGTGTGATTTCATTAATGCTAAACCAGCTTCTGTTGTCAGTAATTGCAGATCACAAGTATTCTGTTTATTGCTTAACAGCCCATATCTGGGGCTCTCAACTCATCGTGATATGAGATGTCCCAAAATGCATTTTTAAAACATATCTTTCTTAAACACAGACAAAAAACATTTTAGCAATCTAAAATACGGAAAACTGATATAAAATGTTTTACCACTGGTATCACACACCGGTGAGTTTAGCAAGGTGCTACCCCTCCATGAATGACCAATGCTGGAAGTGCAAGGAGGCAAAAGGATATTTCATGCACTGCTGGTGGCAATGTAAGATACTTAAGAAATTTTGGAAAACAATCCACCTACATGTGGAAAATATTTTAGGAAAAAAACTGGAAATGAAACCGGAGTTTTATTTGCTCCATCTTACGGACAGTGACTGGGAGAGAGATGACGATAAGATTTTTTTTCATCTGGCCACGGCTGCCAGGATGGAAATTGCAAAACACTGGAAGAGTGAGGACCCCTTATTGATAAGGAATTGGCTACTAAGGATTAGGGAAATAATGGACCTTGATGTACTGAGGAGTATGGCCACGACCCAAAGCAACAAGAACAAGACGGACTGGGGGAAAGTCAGCCGATACTTAAAAGAACTTAGTCCAAAAAAGTTAGGTAACTTTTAAGTAACTCCGTAAAGACTTAGTATGAACAGAAAGGGGACTTGCGGGCATGCAAGGTATGGGTATTCATGGAAAGTAAAGTCTGATGGAGCAGGCCATCTGGACGGGAGTTTACTGTATACTCTCATTCCCTTATGTATCACCCTCCCCTCCCCTCCCCTCCCCTTTCCCAGACCCCTTCCTGGTTTTTTTACCCCATGTCCAAGAAACGCAATAAAAATTATATATATAAAAATAAAAAAATAAAATACATTTAAAGGTTACAACTGATACCTTATTATCTAGCTATATAAAAGTCCATGTATGTATGATCCCCAAAGGATTAATAGATATATGGACCATACTTGGAACACATAGCCTTCAGTATATCCAACTTAAAATAGTTGGGAGGTTGGAGCTAAAAAACCCCCAAGCCATTTTGAGTCATACTTTTATTTAACACAATTTATATTACTGTTCAAACAGGGATAATCTACACTAATTTTTGTTCAAGTATTTCACCACTAGTTTCCATGTTTGCTTAAATGTCTGTTATATCATCCTGGATTCAACTTGTCAGCTTGTCCATCACCTCTAAGCCATACATCTTCAACAACCAGCTTTTTTGTTGATGGGATCTCCTTGAGTTTCCACTTTTGTGCATATAAAATTGTCGCTACCATTACCATATAATATAGAAGTCTCCCATGGTTTTTTGGGAGTTTTCCCCCCAAATATTGGTCATTTAATAGTCCTGGCACATATAACTCTGGTTTTATTGGCAGCTTTATATTCAATGACCATTTGAGGAAAATAGAATGGAAGCTGTAGTCTGACACTTGGGAGAAATAAGTAATCACTAACACCCCAATGGAGCCTCTTCAGCTACAGAGATACAATCTATTCTGGTCACTATCGCTCAGCTTTGACTTAGACACCACAGTTGATACAGCTCTGGTGGATTTAACCTTGATATCTGCTTGCCCAGTGTTGATAGATACTTTTCAATTTGTGTAGCCTTAGCAATTAAAGCACTTTTAAAAAAAGTCTTTATTGAGTTTCCATAAAAATACATGTGCGGAAAGCACCGTCACAACATACATCAACATATATACACAGCAGTCAGAAACAGTAGAATAGGGAACATGAGAGAGAGAAGAGGGGGTATGGGGAAGAGACTTCTAGGAGTTAGGAGGGGGAGGGAGAAAGGGTACAGGATGGGAAAACATTAGTATATTGCAGGGCTGTCCAACTGCCGCCCCTGCAGGTGTTTTGGACTTCAAATCCCAGAAATCCTAACAGCTGGTAAACTGGCTAGGATTTCTGGGAGTTGAAGTCCAAAACACCTGCAGGGCCGGCAGTTGGACAGCCAGTATACCGAAATATAGAGTTTAAAACAAATAGGTTCAGGGGGTAAATTATATCTGTCTTGTCTTTAGCAATATGAAGATATTAATGAGTCATATATTCCATCCAGAATCGTTTTCTTCATTTAAATCAAATATTTTCATAATTGCCTAAAAATACAAAAGAGGGATATCCATAAATCCTTGTACATACTTAAACTTAAGTTTCTATCTATTATTCACTTTCTTTCTATGCTTACCATTCAAATTTCATCTCTATATTATACTCTGCTTTACAATATTGTTTAATCAAATTCCATCTATCCTTGTTAGGTGTTATATTTCTTTCTTTTTCTCTTAGTCTTTTAATTAAATTAAAGCACTTTTGTACATTCAATTTAAGACAGTCCATCCATGAAAACTCATGTTCCAGGTCAGTCCATAGTCAGTCACTTAAAACAATCTCTTTCTAGTTGCTACCTCTACTTCTGAAATGCTTGATCCCACAGCCAGGTTTTGAGGGGTTTTTTTTACAAGAATTCTTTCTTTCATATCTCACAAAACTATGAATATTAGAATGCTATAGAATTGAGTCACTGCAGTGAAAGAGTTGCCAAGCATTCTATAGTGTATCAGTGATTCCCAACCTGTGGTCTGTGGACCACCAGTGGTCTGCAAGAACGAAAATATGGACCGCAGCCTCACCATTACTACACTGATGCCTTGAAACCACATGGCAATGAGAGTGCCTGCTCTCGCAAAACCCTCTTATAGTGCCGAGGCAACGGGGATATCGGGAAGGGAGAGGCTGATTACCCATGAAATATTACTACTATTTCATTAGCTTTAGATTATTAAATATGGTTTTCTGTGGGCAAACAGATGGAGACGACTGGATGACATATGTTCTGTATCAGAAATGACAGCTGATGTGGTCTGTCCAATGCGATTTTCTGAATCAGCACCCCAAATAACCAAACCTTATCTAAAGTTGACCAAAAACTGATTCATAACCATTTTGGTACTAATGTTGGGGAGTGGTCCCTGGTCAAGTGGTCCCTGGTCAAAAAACGTTTGGAACCACTGGTAGTTGCATCCTCAGAATGGGAAACCAGCATCCTACCACATACACACATGATTGTAACAACTGAGGAGGGGAAAGCAGCAATAATCCTTTAAAAATAAGACAGGTAAGATTTTTCAGTAGAGATGGAGTGGGTTACAGATAACAACAACGTTTTTAAATTATCTATAATGGACTGTTTTAGGATGACAATTTGAAATGGCGAATTGTTTTAATGTATATTTATAACTGTTTGAATTGGTGTTAACTGTATTTTATGTTATGTGTTATTTTGTGTTAGCACTGAATAGTGCCTGTTGGAAGTCGTCCTGAATTCCTCTTCGGAGGTTGAGAAGGACGGGATATAGATGTTTCAAATAAATAAATACATAAGACACCTAACCCTTTGGGATATGACTGAGCATCAAAACTGCAGGAGAAAAGGAATAATTCCACGTTTCATGCATAAACATGCCTTTCTATTTCTAATTTTCCTTATTTCTCTTACAGTTTTAAAGTTGAACTGGACTCCAATGGCTGTGTATTCCAGAGCTTCTTAGAGCCTCCAATGCAGGGAACCAGCAACCTTTGCTTTTCAATAAGCTAAACATTCCCTGGTATTATCTTTGTTCTTGTTGGCTAGCTACAAATGTTTCTTTTCTGGAAATATTAATCATAATCATCATCATTATCATTTTTATTCTTCTGTCCCACCATCGTCTCCCCAAAGGGACTCAGGGTGGCTTACACGGAGACCAAGCCCAATATAAACAAGAGTTACAAACTAACATATTTAAAGCATATAACACAAAAAGTAAAATATAATTAAAACAATAAAACTAAAACAATAAAAAATATTTTAAAAATCTCAACCAACATTGTAACCAGTAGCTGGGAAAAGTGGGCATGGGCTTGTGCAATGCAAAGCTGTAGGGCCGGGCCAGAAGTAAAGTGCTGGGAAATCAAAATGATGGGGTCTGCTACCAGGACCCTGGTAAATAGAGACACCACATTGAAGCTGATCAGCTTGTCATTGGTATTGAGCTTTCTAATGCAACAGGACATGCCACAGATATAGGACACTACCCACCTCTCTCCAGATACAAGTTACTCAAATTGGTGGAGTGGTCTGTGACATCCAGAGGGTAAGCTCAGAAACACCATCTGATGCCCCTTCCATATAAAATCCGGCATTATATGCTTTGAATTGGGTTATATGGCAGTGTGGATTCAGATATTTCTTTCTTTCTTTATCATATTTGTATCCCGCCCTTCTCAGAGTGGCCTCAAATATCGGCAACAATTCAATGCCTTAAAATTACATATAATTGGTAAATAACCCAGTTCAAAGTGCATATTGTGGATTATCTGCCTTGATATCCTGGGTTATATGGCTATGAATCATTTTAGGAGCAGCATAAACCTGAGAAGGAAGCAATAAAGCAACTCTCTTTCCAAGGAAGGACAAATAGTAAGAAATTTGAAATACAGTTTATGGTGCAGTATTGTCTCACCAATTTATGAGCAACAAGTGGAATGTATATTTAATGGAAAAACTTTTTGAATATGGACCAGGATCCCACATGTTCTTCCAAAGAAACAAGTGCAATTTAGATTATTCCCCCTCTTCTCAAATGGGATAAAATTCTAGGAGAGACGCATTTCTCCAACTGGTGGGGTGGTTTGTGGTATCCAGAGGGTAAGCTCTGAAACACCATCTGAATCCATTTAGAAACAGACTAGACCTTTTTCCAAGGAAGAACAAAGCATAAGGAATTTAAGAAACAGTTTATGGTGCAGTATTGTCTCATCAATTTATGAGTAGAAAGTAGAATGTTTGTTTAATGAGCAAACTTTTTGAAAATGGACCAGGATCCCATACGTTCTTCCAAGGATACAAGTACAATTTAGATGCTCCCCCCTCTCCTCAAATGGGATAACATTCTAAAAGAGACACATTACTCCAACTGGTAGGGTGGTCTGTGATATCCAAAAGGTAAGTTCAGAACCCATAAGGAAGGCTGAGTGAAAGAAGATAGATGCTTTTGAACTGTGGTGTTGTAGGAAAGTTGTGAGAGTGCCTTGGACCAGGAGAAGATCAAACCAGTCCATACTCCAGAAAATAAAGCCCAGCTATTCATTGGAGGGAAGGATATTAGAGGCAAACATGAAGTACTTTGGCCACATAATGAGAAGACAGGAAAGCTTGGAGAAGAAAAGGGATGCAGGGGAAAATGGAAGGAAAAGGGAATACGGCCCGATGTAGGGCAAGATGGATAGATGGTATCCTTGAAGCAGGGGCGGACCAAGCTTTTCCCGGGCGTACACAAAAAAAGCGCACCCCCAGTGCGCATGCGCCAATCTGCGCACGCGCACTGGCTCCAAAGTGGGAGCCAGTACGCATGCGCTGACCTTTTCATGCATGCGCAAAAAGGTCCGTGCATGCGGAAGCGCGGCCGGAGCACCCCGGGCTGCCTATCAAAGGCGCGGCGCACGAGGTGGTGGCTGCGGGGCCGGCTGCGGAGGCCTGGCCGGCGCGGCCGCGGGGCAGCACAACATGGGCACCGTGGGTGCCGCGGGTGCGGGCGGGCGGCGGGGAGCCGGCGCGGCGGCGCCCCTTACCGGTGACGTCACCCCTCCCCGGTGACGTCGCCCTACGCGCCTGCTTCCTCCACCTAATGGATGAACCGGCCCTGCCTTGAAGTGACTGGCTTGACCTTGAAGGAGCTGGGGTGGCTACCGCCCACAGGGAGCTCTGGCGAGGGATGGTTCATGAGGTCACGAAGAGTCGGAAGCAACGGAATGAATGAATGAATAAACAACAACAAGCTCAGAAACACCATCTAAGTCAATTCAGAAGCAGCATAGACCTGGGAGGGAAAAAAGAAATAAGTTCTCTTTTCAAGAAAGAACAAAAAATAAGGAATTTAAAAGGCAGTTTATGGTGCAATATTGTCTCACTGATTTATGAGTAACAAGTGGAAAGCGCAGAGGAATAATTGTTGCCCGTTTTTGGTCTAAATTTATCTACCAGCTGTGATCCCTTTATTTTTTCAGTTTGAGATAAACTATTTTATTAGTTTTAGATAATAAAATATTTTGTGCAATGCATTTGACATGAAATAAATAAAGTGGAATGTTTACTTAATGGGCAGACCAGGATCCCATATGTTCTTTCAAAGAAACTAGCACCACAACCACAATTATCTGATTTTCTGCCACAAAAATGGGTATAAATACAGGGTTGTCAATGTCCTCTTCTTCCAAAGTTTGCTAGCTTTTCTGTTGTTGCAGAGAGATCCTGACTGACTGCTGACCATGAAATCCATTCTTATGCTCCTTGCTCTTGCTTTCTTGGTTTTCCAGATACAAGCAAGACCACAAGAGACTCTTGACATTTCAGACGAAAAGGATTCCCAGGAAACAGGAGGTGAGTAAAGTTCAGCAGATTTATTCATTTACTTTATTTTAGCCCACCTTTTCCCAATTTAAGGATTCAAGAGAGTGAACAATAAATGTGAAACTATGCTACTATATATACTCAAGTAAAATGTAAATATGTTAAAATATAGATATAAAAACTTAAACCAGTTCTTTTATTAAAATCTCAAAACTGTAAATTAATGTGCATGTTTTATATTCAGATTTTATGTCTTTATATAATCTTTGTTCGATTACGTTTGGTTTAATTTATTGATGTTAGGTTCTAATGCTGTTTGTGGAGTTACTCTAGGATTATTATGCCGGTACTTTTTTGTTCTATGGAGGCATTGAATGTTTGGCACGGTATGTTGGAATTTGCCCTGAGTCCCCTGGGGGAGATAGGGCAGAAAATAAATAAAGTTTTATTATAAGACATTGAAATATTAAAATGTATTAAAACTTTGCACCATCTTTATAAGCCCATCATCAGTATACTGGTACCATCAGCATATTGATGACAAGCAACCCCAAAATGCCAGATGACTTCTCCAAATGGTTTCTTTGATCATGGGAGATAAGACTGAACCCAGAGGAACTCCGCAGGCCAATGTCCAAGTAGGCAAACAGGAATCCCACAAGTATTAACTTCTGAGAGTGGCCCTCCAGAAAAAAATTGAACCATTGGATTAATTATACCCCCAAGCCTTCTTAGAACAGCAATTTCTAGAGTCAATGGTATCAACATCCACTCAAAGGTCCAGCAGAACCTGCAAGGACTTACTCCCCCTTTCCAGTTCCCTGTGTAAATCATTCACCACAGCAACCAAAGCTGTCCTTCTCCCAAAACCAGGCAAATAACAGACTCAAATGGATCTAGAACAGTGGTTTCCTAAGTGGGCGGAACCACCCCCTAGTGGGCGGTGGGGCGATCCAAGGGGGCGCTGGGATGCTCAGGAGAACTTGGGGGGCGCTGAACCCCTGTAAGGGGGCAGTGATGTGAGCCAGGCTTGCGACTTGCATGGTTGCGCACTTGTGAGGACGGGCCCGTTGGAAGAAAGAGGCCGATACACAAGACTGCGCCATGGGCAGGGTTGACGAGAGGAAGGAGGGACACGCTGTGGTTTCCACGGCAATGTCTGCCCGGGGATTCCAACTCACAGGGACACAGTCGCAAGTGCGCGATCCCCAGGCAGGTATTGCCGTTGGATCCAGATCTGTCATTTATGCAGATCTTAGTGGTCTGTGGAAGTCAGAGCTGAATTGGCTGAAGGTACTGCAAATCCCATCATCTGTTGCTCATACTCCCCCAAACATTTTGTTTTTGTGATTATTTCTGGAATTCAATGTTTGTAATTTACACCTTTCTTTATTTTACGAAAAAGGTAGAAATGTTAATACATATATATTTCTGTTTAATTGCTATTAAAATTTTAAAAATTAATTTCTAGGGGGGGGCTGAGTAAATTTTTCTCTGGAAAGGGGGCAGTAGGCCAGAAAAGTTTGGAAACCACTGATCTAGAATATCCACTTCATCCAGGAACCCCAGACACCACAAAACGCGCCACTGCCTTGCCCAAACTGTTCTATAGTTATCAAGTAAAGTAGGATCAGGCAATGTTTCTTTACAAGAGGTTTCACCACAGCTTCCATCAGTCATGTTAGCACCCTGCCTTGATGCAAGGAGGAGTTCTCCTTCAATCCTTCTTCCCTGGCTTCTTTGACGAGTCAGGAGGGACAAGAATCTGGAATACATGTGATGGTTTTCACCTCTCCAAGGATCCACATGCCCAGGCTGGACAAATTCAAAAATATTCATCAACACTGGAAAAGGCCATGCCAATGATATATCCACCAAAGCTATATCAACTTTGGCATATAAGTAAGAGGAAATCCAAGTGAATTTATCTGCATAAGGATGGGCAAATTATTCACAGGAGAGTGGGTGACATTTTCTTTTTGGCTTGATATACTAGACCAGTGATTTTCAACCAGTGTGCCGGCACACTAGTGTGCCGTGAGAGATCATCAGGTGTGCCGTGGAAAATTATTTTTGAACTTCATATATAAACTATATAGAGCAGCCCCGCCGTAATGGGGCGGGGCTTCTGACGGTGGCCAGGAGAGAGGAGCCGGAACAGGCCGAGCCAAGGCCGCCTTCCCCCATCCTGGGTCCTAGCACCTGGTGCTTCAAAAATGGCAGGGAAGTGCCACGCTTTGAACAGCCCTTGGGCCTCGCTGCTCCGTGAGTCTCCCTTTGGGTCGGGCAAGCTTATTGCAGCTTGGCCCCACTGAAAACTACCATGGCTCAATGTTAAGGGATCCTGGGAGGTGTAGTTTAACAAGCCTCACCTGCCAGAGTGGCCTCTGCTTCATCAAACTACACAGCCCAGGATGCTAGGCCCTATTTTGACATATCTCCTGTTTTCAACCACATATCTGTGTGAGATGAGCTTCTCAAGCTTGACTGCGATAAAACTAAAAACAGAGAGAGACTGACAGCTGTTGAGCAAGAGCTTCGTGTGTGTCTTTCTACCATTCCTGCCAGGATATCTACATTGTGTTCATCGAAACAGGCCCAGGTTTCACACTAAGTGAGTGTATAAATACATTTAAAAACATATTAACTATATGTATTACTGTGTTAGAGTGTCATTTTGTGTCATTTTGGTTGGTGGTGCGCCCCAGGATTTTGTAAATGTAAAAAATGTGCCACGGCTCAAAAAAGGTTGAAAATCACTGTACTAGACCCCACTAAACATTGCCACTGTTTATTAATACATAATGGCTCTGCCCATGCTTTCTCAAGCTTCCCAATTTTTTCTGACTAGTTCATCTGTGATACACAATTTCTTCTTCTTGCAAATTCTAATCATGAATATATATATATGTGTGTATTTTATAAGGCTCTTCATCGGAAAATGAGGCCATAGAAACTGACCAAAACTCCCAAGATGACTCCGAAGAGGGAGGACGTGAGTGGAATTTTGAAATCTTATTTCTTCTGTCTTCTCTTGGTGGCAGTCATCAGTTGAATTATGGAGGACTTGAGTAGTAGCCACCCCTCAGAGGACTGAGGTGTGTGGGGTGGATTGTATAGGATGGATTGTAAGCCTAAAAGCTCTTTATCCAAGAAATATCTGGCCATTTTGCCTATCCCTGAAGCCTCCAAAGTTGTTCATGCTGGCCTGAATGTACCAATACCAACTCAAAATATGGTCGATGACATTATGGCCATACATGGGTTCTCTCAACTGCCTCTGTGGTGTGGCTCCAGCCGCACAGCCAGATGCGCTTTCTATCTCCCTGTATGCAAATTCCTCCCCCAAAAGCACACAAGAAGGGTATTATTTAACTGAGCTCCAGCATGTTTACGTCTTGATCACAGCTTGTGAGGAGGGGAATATGAAAAATGTCTGGAATATCTACTTTTTATATGATTCTTTATATGTCAGCATTATAGCAAAACTATCGTTATAAGTTATTTGAAACCAGCAATTTCAAAGCTTTAGATCTAAATCTTATTTGAAACCATGGAATTAATCAAAGCAATGTCAGGAAAAATATTTAACTATTTGTCAAATAAAAGGGCCATGGAGACATTAATCAAGCAATTTCAGGAAATATTTTAACCTTAACCTAATATACACCCATGTACCATATCTCTTAACTTTTAAACAATCATTCATTTTCCATCTCCAAGATGCATTCACATGCAAGTACAGATATTCCAAAATCTGGAAAAAAAATCAGACGTCTGAAATACTTCTGGTCACAAACATTTTGAATATTGGATGCTCAGACTGAAGCAACCACACACAGAGTACATTACAGTTCCTAAAATGCTCTAATCAAGTCATATATCATCATAGTCAGATCTAGCATTTCAAGATATATGTCTGTACAGTAGGCGGGCCTGTTTCAGCTTTGCTTATACACTCCTGTCTACCACTGAAACCAATGCATGCAGGCTCAAACTGCAAATCTAAGAACACAGGGAATGTGACCCCATTCAATACAGGCTGTGTCCCTATTCCTTGATCCCTTTTGACTGACTAGGCATACCTCTGTCTTGTCTGTATTAAATTTCGGTTTGTTAACCCCTATCCAGTCCATTGCTGAGAAGAGACATTGTTTTAGTATAGTTAAAGTAAATATAAATAACAGTATTTTAATTGTTTGAATCTTCTGTAAAGTTGAGTTTACAGATCAGGACACATTCCACATTTCATAGTTGTAGCACATTTCTCACTGAATTAGTATGACCTCCGGCCCGTGGGCTGGATCCGGCCCAGCAGCCAATTCTATCCAGCCCGGGGAGAAGGGCGTCGGGGGGTGGGGCCAAGAAGAAAGGGTGCCGCTGCCGCCAACCCATCGCGGCGGCTTTGGAGTGCCTGACATATCTTTGGAGCGGCAGCTTTGGAGTGCCTGACATCCCTTTGGAGCGGTGGCTTTAGAGTGCCTGGAGATCCGGGCTTGCGGTGGGAGCACTCGGAGACCTGCGGGGCTGTTCGCCCTGGTGACCCGGAAGATTTGATCATCTTCTGGGTCGCCAGGTCGAATAAGCCGGCTCAGATCACCGACTGCTCCCCCTGCAGGCCCAGGGATGGCAGGCACTCCATAACAGGGCGATCAGCTGGGGAACGGCTGGGAGTGAGAGCGGGATGAGGCCTGCAGTCTCCGATCGCCTGCTGCTCTGCTCTCCTCTGCTGCGGCGGCGGCTGGGCCTGCTTTGCCATCCTCTGGGCTGGATCCATTGGGCCATTCCATCTTGGTTTGCAGCTTGTCTTCTTGAATTTTATTTTATTTTATTATAGTGGTTATTATTATTATTTTATAATAATTATAATATAATATAATAATATAATATAATGTTATATTATATTATAATTTCAATATATTATAATGTCTATATATATGCTATACTATAATATAATAATTATGATATTAATACTAATATATATGAATATTTCTTAATATATTAATATGTTAATATTAATGATGTGTAATATATAGTATATATAGTAAATAAATAAATAAATAATGTAGATTATTATTTATTTATTTATTTATTTATTAAGTTCAACTAAATATACCGCTCTCTCTGGCGCCCAGAGCGGTTCACAGGAGTGGCACAATAAAACACATAAAAACATAGGAATACATTAAAAGCAATATAAAACCCCCAATTAAAACATGGGATGCATTGAGAACAATCTAAAACCCCCAATAACACATATTGCAAGCCCGCTACAATAGTAGTGGCATGCTGGCAGCAGGACAACAGGTACAGTAAGTGCAGTAGAGTGGCAGTAGGCTATGGGCTGAAGGCGTGCCTGAATAGCCATGTTTTTACTGCTCTGCAGAACAGCAGAATGGCTCGAGTGGCCCCGTATCTCTTCAGGAAGGCTATTCCAAAGAGTTGGCGCGACTACGGTGAACGCCCTCCGGCGCGTGGTAGCCAGTCTGCAGACCCTGATGCTGGGCACATCCAGCAGATTGAGCCCGTCTGAGCACAGTGATCTCCTGGGCACATAAGGGGAAAGCCGCTCCCTCAGGTACACTGGCCCCAAACCATATAAGGCCTTGAAAGTTAGAACTAACACCTTGAAGATGACCTGGAATTCAATTGGAAGCCAGTGCAGCTCGCGCAAGAGTGGAGTCACGTGATCAGATCTTGAGGCTCCTGAGAGCAGGCGTGCTGCAGCGTTCTGCACCAGCTTGAGCTTCCGGATCACTGACAAGGGTAGGCCAATGTACAGCGCATTACAGTAATCGAGCCTCGAGATGACCGTGGCTTGGATCACCGTGGCCAGGTCGCGGCGGGAGAGGAAGGGAGCCAGACGTTTTGCCTGTCGTAGATGGAAGAAGGCTGTCTTGCAGGCGCAGCCAATCTGCGCCTCCATAGACAGCTGAGCGTCCAGCCAGACCCCCAAACTTTTTACAGATGGTTGCGGGCAAAGGGCCGCACCGTCAAACATCGGCAACTGGGTCTCTACCCCCTCCGGGCGGCCCAGCCACAAGATCTCCGTCTTCGCCGGGTTCACCTTCAACTTACTGGCTCGCAGTCATCCAGTAACGGCTTCTAGGCAGAGATGGAAATTATCGGGGACAGAGGCCACCCCGGGGTCCATCCTCAGAATGAGCTGGGTGTCATCAGCGTACTGATGGCATTCCAGCCCAAAACTCCGTACCAATTGGGCGAGTGGTCGCATGTAGATGTTAAATAACAGCGGGGAGAGAATGGCCCCCTGAGGGGCCCCACAATATAAGGGGGAACCCTCGGAGACCACGCCTCCCCACTTCACTCGCTGCAGGTGGTTTTGGAGGAAGGAGGATGGTGTGTCAAAAGTTGGTAATCGACAGTATCAAACGCTGCCGTGAGGTCCAATAACACAAGCAGCGCCGATCCGCCTCGGTCCAAATGGCAACGGAGTAGGTCTGTGATGGAGACCAGCACAGTCTCCGCCCCATGGCCCGAACGGAAGCCAGACTGGAAGAGGTCTAGCCAGGTTGCATCATCCAAGAATGCCTGCAGCTGGTCCATTGCTGCCCTCTCAATTACCTTGCCCAGGTATGGAAGGTTGGATACTGGGCGGTAATTGGAGGGAGCCGCGGGATCTAATCCGGGCTTCTTCAGCAATGGACTAACCACCGCCTTTTTTAACTCCTCTGGAAAAGCTCCTTGCTCAAGGGACCAGTTGACTATATTCAACAGAGGGCCTCGTAACCCCTCCGTGCAAGCTCGAATCAGCGCGGAGGGGCACGGGTCGAGGGAGCAGGTGGTAGGTCGAAGAGCTGCGACAATCTTGTCAACATCTTCTGCGTCCAGTGGCCGAAACCGGTCGAAGGTGGATCCAGCGGAGGGCCACGGAGTCTCAAGCTCCTGTACTGTATCAACCGTAGCAGGGAGGTCCCGGCGGAGCGTCGCAATTTTGTCTGCAAAATGATTCTGGAAAGCCTCGGCAGAGAGGGCCTGATTGTTGTTGTTTGGGATGGTAGGGACCATCGTCAGTTGCCGGATTATCCTGAATAATTGAGCCGGGCATGAATCTGCAGATGCTATCGAGGAGGCACAGTGAACTTTTTTCGCCTCCTTGGCAGCATGCTCATAAGCCTCCATGAAGAGCTTATAAGCTGATTCCGAAGGTCCGTCACGGAGCTTCCTCCACATGCGCTCTAGCCGTCTCTTCTCCCCCTTCATGGATCTAAGATCCTCCGTATACCATGGAGAGCAACGTTTGTGGGGTTTGAGAGGGCGTTTAGGGGCGATCTCGTCGAGAGCAGCGGACAACTTACGGTTCCAGGTGGTAACCAGCTCACCGAGCGAGTTACTGACAGGCTCCAAATCCCTCAGGGCATTCAGGAACCTGGTTGGTTCCATAAGTCCCTTCGGGCGAACCCAAATCGGTTCAGCACCCTTGCCGGGAGGATGTGGTTGCTCGACCTGGACTCTTAGAGCACAGTGGTCTAAGAGTTAGAATGTAGTTCCGCCATTAGGTGCGGCCCTCCATAATATTTTTTGGCTCTCATGTGGCCCCTTGGAAAAAATAATTGCCCACCCCTGCTCTATGCTATATAACCTTGGGATTTGTAGTTTTGGGGAAAGTATTTAGGATTTTCAGTCAGAGTGCCCAAGAGCTTCAGCAGATGCCAAACCAAGATTCCATAGGATAGAACCATGGCAGTGACATGAAAGGGGCTTCATATAATATAGTTAATCATGTTGATTTAGCATGCAGTGATCCAGCAAAAATGTAAGTTGGATGTTTGCATGGAAAAAATGGATGAAATTTCATTCACCCAGGTGGTTTTCTATGACTAAATGGGAATTTGAACTCTGATCCCCCAGAACTGAACTGCCACATAGCTCTAGCTCTTGCCTTTTAAGACAATCTACTCCATGTCTTAAGTCCATTTTATGAAGCCTGTTAATTTTCTTCTTAAAGTGAACAAATGTAAAACTGATTGAAAATATAGTTAAACATAATTGGGCATGTGTGAATGATTACTTTTCTTTTTATTTCTATAGCAATTGTCCAGCCAAAGAGTCGCATTTTCTGTACCGCTGCTGGAGGGACATGCCGCAGATATCATTGTGGAAACCGTGAAAAGGAAGCTGGAAACTGCTACACAGGCGTTCCTTGCTGCCTGGGGTTTTAGGGACTCATGACATCGCCTAGAGACTCATGGCATCGCAAATAATATGTCATTAGAACAGCAATGAAATCATTTTCCAATCAAGATAAATAAATTCTTAGCTGTCATCTCATCTGTAGTCTTTTCATTGAATCACATTCCTACCAATGATCCCTGGTCAAGTTTGACCCTGCAATATCAGCAGGACAGGTATCTGCGGGTTCATTTGTCTACATTCCAAAAATATGTTTCCTCTATCAATTTTCTTGGTCCTCCAGCATCATTCTATGATATTATTGGAACTGAAGTCCTTCATTTCAATATGACTCACTATTATTTTCACATAAATTCCAGGAACATATCCTCCATGGATATGGGTGCTGTGCTGTATTTCATTGCTGTCCAACCGTGAAAATAAAGAGATCAGACAACAGATATTAAGTTGAAAACAGGCCACTTTATCAAAACTATAATCTTCTTGGCTTTTCTTTGCAAATGAAGATTCAGAAAGGACTCAACCCATGCTTTCTACAAGCTTGTTGATGATTCGGAGGTTGGATGTGTCCTTCGAGCCTGTGCAATGGATTTTTTCTGGTGGAGCGCAGCGTGCACAATACTGGCCTCATCCTTTAAACCGAAGGTTCATCAGCTGGGGCCTAGCAAGCTGGGACGGTGGCAGGTCGTAGGTTTGGTTTGAGTTTCCTTCTCTTACATCAGTGTTTCCCAACCTTTTTTTGAGCTGCGGCACACTTTTTACATTTCCAAAATCCTGGGGCACACCACCAACCAAAATGACACAAAATGACACTCTAACACAGTAATACATATAGTTAATATGTTTTTTAATGTATTTATACGCTCAGTGTGAAACCTGGGCCTGTTTGGATGAACACAACATAGATATCCTGGCAGGAATGGCAAAAAGACACAAACTTCCCACACAGAACTCCCATAACCAAGAGAAAATACTATAAGAGTTTGATGGGCATTGACCTTGAGTTTTGGAGTTGTAGATCACCTATATCCAGAGAGCACTGTGGACTCAAACAATGTTGGATCAGGACCAAACTTAGCATGAATACTCAATATGCCCAAATATGCACACAATTGGAGTTTGGGAAAAATAGACCTTGACATTTGGGAGTTGCAGTTTCTGAACCCCACCAATGATAGAACTGGGCCAAACTTCCCACACAGAACCCCCAGGTGGCTCCCTTCCTGAATGGCTCTCTCCCTCTTCCACACCAGAAGGGAAGGCACTCACTCGATCCACGGTTGCCTGCCTGTCTTCCTTCTTTCCTGCAGATGGAAAGAAGAAGCTGTTGGGCCTTCCTCAGACTGCGCTCCTCACTTCTGCTTCCATTCCCCGCCCTCTCTCGATTGGAGGCTGGCTGGGGAAACGGCCGAAGGAGGCGGCGCCCTGGCCCTTTCTTCGCTGCCACCACCCAGCCCTTCCTCCTCCTCCCCCCCCCTAAGCAGCAGCAGGAGGAGTTTGGCAGGAGGGGGAGGAAAGGGGGGGAAGAGAGGTTTTCCCGCGGCACACCAGGTGATCGCTCACGGCACACTAGTGTGCCCCGGCACACTGGTTGGGAAACACTGTCTTAGATAGTTGACCTTACAGGGTTAGACAAGCACCATCTGCCCGGGTTTGAAATAAGAGTTTTCCTTCTCCTAGGCTGGCTGCCAAAAGGCTAGAGAGCCCATCCTGCCCATTGATGCTCTTTGTCAGACCCTTTGGTTGTGACCTGTCTGACATGGGAGGCCCTACCGGTGGTAATTATGCCACCACCAGGGTAGCTCACAACTTCATTAGGGTACGCAAGCCTCTCCCCCACAAAAACTATAATAAACTGGTCTCATTCAGATTTATTGCAGCCCCGAGTTAATGGCTACAGGATTGTAGCCAAAGGGCTAGTCTGCATGAGCATGAAAACCCTAACTCACTCCTTGTCTGATTCTTTGCAAACTTTCTGCAATTACAGATGCTCTGAGAACCACAGAGGTGCCCAAACAATCAGGAAAAGGGTCTCTAACTGGTTTCATCCTAGATCATATGAATGCCTCTGCTGATCTGAGAAAAGATACTTGCAATTGACAAGAGCTCATATTGGCTTCCAATGGCCAAGAGCCCTCAATGGCCTAGAGCAGTGTTTCCCAACCAGTGTGCTGTGACACACTAGTGTGCCGTGAGCGATCATCAGGTGCTGTGGGAAATTGGCACTCTCCCCCCTCCTAGCAGCCCCCTCACAGGTTTCCAAGAAACAAATTGAGCCTCTCTGCTTGGAAATGTTTTGTTTTTTACTATTTTACTGGATTTTTGAGTGTTGCCTCCCCTCCCCCCCAAGGAACCATTTATAACAGCTTCATGACATCCATAGTTAACTGGAAGCAAGTTTCACTGGAAAACAAGCTCTATGAGGAGCAGCTTGAAGAGCTGGGCATGTTTAGCCTGAAGAAGAGAAGGCTGAGAGAAGACATAATAGCCAAGTCATATATATGTTGTGTTCATCGAAACAGACCCAGGTTTTACACTGAGTGTATACATACATTTAAAAACATATTAACTATATGTATTACTGTGTTAGATTGTAATTTTGTGTCATTTTGGTTGGTGGTGTGCCCCAGGATTTTGTAAATGTAAAAAGTGTGCTGCGGCTCAAAAAAGATTGGGAAAGACTGGCCTAGAGCACAGCTCTGTGGATGACTGGGAGCAACAATGACAGTATGAGGATGGAGTGACAATCCAGCAAGGCTGATGCAAAATCATCTTGGCTGGACCATGCATACACAAGTTAGGCACAACAGTGGGTTTTTCAATATACATGTAGCTGTTCTCCAGCCAGTCCAGAGCATTTCTGTTCCAAACTTCCCAGCAGAGAAGGCCAAATACACTGTTAGTCACCAACTCCCATGATTCCGTAGCATTGTGCTGTTGCAGTTGAAACAGTGTTGAAATTGCATTCAGTCCAAAGTGTAGATGCACCCATAGCTATATCTTCATTGCCATAGTCAATAATATTGAAATAAAAAGTTGAAATAATATCTATAGTTCTCTACTGTTTCTCCAAACTGCCATTAAATGCTTAATAAAAATCCAGGGCCATTTGCAATTACAGATGCTTTGTATTCACCCACTCTGCCAGCAGGGAGGGGGTGGCAGAATGGGTGAAGGTGCTCCTAAATGCCCCCCTGACTCAGGGCATAATGCCACCTAGTTTCAAAAAGGCAGTAGTTAGACCTTTATTGAAAAAAACAGCATTGGATCTTGTGATGATGTATTAACTTTTAATTACAGGTTATGTATAATTCTGTATATGTGTTTAAACATTTAAAGTGATTTTAAGGATAACATAGCTGGAGGAATGCAGACTCAGCTCTGTGGAGTTGCATTGCCATGGGGATAGGGGAGGAGTTAGCTGCCTTGGCAGCAAGGCAAGTATTTGATTTTTGACAGTTTAGAGTTAGTCCAGCCCGGCTCAAGGAGCTGAGAGGTTGATAGTTAGTCCAGCCCAGCTCAAGGAGCTGAGAGGTTAATAGTTAGTCCAGCCCAGCTCAAGGAGCTGAGAGGTTAATAGTTAGTCCAGCCCAGCTCAAGGAGCTGAGAGGTTAATAGTTATTCCAGCCCAGCTCAAGGAGCTGAGAGGTTAATAGTTATTCCAGCCCAGCTCAAGGAGCTGAGAGGTTGATAGTTATTCCAGCCCAGCTCAAGGAGCTGAGAGGTTGATAGTTATTCCAGCCCAGCTCAAGGAGCTGAGAGGTTAATAGTTATTCCAGCCCAGCTCAAGGAGCTGAGAGGTTGATAGTTAGTCCAGCCCAGCTCAAGGAGCTGAGAGGTTAATAGTTAGTCCAGCCCAGCTCAAGGAGCTGAGAGGTTGATCGTTAGAGGTTAATAGTCCAGCCCAGCCAGCCCAGCTCAAGGAGCTGAGAGGTTGATAGTTAGTCCAGCCCAGCTCAGCCCAGGAGCTGAGAGGTTGATAGTTAGTCCAGCCCAGCTCAAGGAGCTGAGAGGTTAATAGTTAGTCCAGCCCAGCTCAAGGAGCTGAGAGGTTGATAGTTATTCCAGCCCAGCTCAAGGAGCAGCCCAGCTCAAGGAGCTGAGAGGTTGATAGTTAGTCCAGCCCAGCTCAAGGAGCTGAGAGGTTAATAGTTAGTCCAGCCCAGCTCAAGGAGCTGAGAGGTTAGTCCAGCCCAGCTCAAGGAGCTGAGAGGTTAATAGTTATTCCAGCCCAGCTCAAGGAGTTGAGAGGTTAAAAGTTAGTCCAGCCCAGCTCAAGGAGCTGAGAGGTTAAGGAGAGTTAGTCCAGCCCAGCTCAAGGAGCTGAGAGGTTGATAGTTAGTCCAGCCCAGCTCAAGGAGCTGAGAGGTTAATAGTTAGTCCAGCCCAGCTCAAGGAGCTGAGAGGTTGATAGTTAGTCCAGCCCAGCTCAAGGAGCTGAGAGGTGGATAGTTAGTCCAGCCCAGCTCAAGGAGCTGAGAGGTTAATAGTTAGTCCAGCCCAGCTCAAGGAGCTGAGAGGTTAGTCCAGCCCAGCTCAAGGAGCTGAGAGGTTGATAGTTATTCCAGCCCAGCTCAAGGAGCTGAGAGGTTAATAGTTAGTCCAGCCCAGCTCAAGGAGCTGAGAGGTTAGCTCAAGGAGCTGAGAGGTTCCAGCCCAGCTCAAGAGGTTAGCTGAGCCCAGCTTAAGGAGCTGAGTTAGTCCTGCCCAGCTCAAGGAGCTGAGAGGTTATAGCTGAGAGGTAGTCCAGCCCAGCTCAAGGAGCTGAGAGGTTAATAGTTAGTCCAGCCCAGCTCAAGGAGCTGAGAGGTTAATAGTTAGTCCAGCCCAGCTCAAGGAGCTGAGAGGTTAATAGTTAGTCCAGCCCAGCTCAAGGAGCTGAGAGGTTGATAGTTATTCCAGCCCAGCTCAAGGAGCTGAGAGGTTAATGGTTGATAGTTATTCCAGCCCAGCTCAAGGAGCTGAGAGGTTAATAGTTAGTCCAGCCCAGCTCAAGGAGCTGAGAGGTTAATAGTTATTCCAGCCCAGCTCAAGGAGCTGAGAGGTTGATAGTTAGTCCAGCCCAGCTCAAGGAGCTGAGAGGTTGATAGTTAGTCCAGCCCAGCTCAAGGAGCTGAGAGGTTAATAGTTAGTCCAGCCCAGCTCAAGGAGCTGAGAGGTTAATAGTTAGTCCAGCCCAGCTCAAGGAGCTGAGAGGTTAATAGTTATTCCAGCCCAGCTCAAGGAGCTGAGAGGTTAATAGTTATTCCAGCCCAGCTCAAGGAGCTGAGAGGTTGATAGTTATTCCAGCCCAGCTCAAGGAGCTGAGAGGTTAATAGTTAGTCCAGCCCAGCTCAAGGAGCTGAGAGGTTGATAGTTATTCCAGCCCAGCTCAAGGAGCTGAGAGGTTAATAGTTAGTCCAGCCCAGCTCAAGGAGCTGAGAGGTTGATTGATAGTTAGTCCAGCCCAGCTCAAGGAGCTGAGAGGTTAATAGTTAGTCCAGCCCAGCTCAAGGAGCTGAGAGGTTAATAGTTATTCCAGCCCAGCTCAAGGAGCTGAGAGGTTGATAGTTATTCCAGCCCAGCTCAAGGAGCTGAGAGGTTAATAGTTAGTCCAGCCCAGCTCAAGGAGCTGAGAGGTTGATAGTTATTCCAGCCCAGCTCAAGGGTTAAGAGATAACTTCTAAAAGAAAGAAATAAGTAGCAGTTGGAGAAGAAGGAATAATATAGCCAGGCAGAGATAGTCAAGGAGGGTACTGAAAAGGGAACAGTCCTGGGGTTCGGCTAGGAGAGCCAGCATGTAGTTTATGCTGAGGCATAAAGTGGCAAGAAACGCCTATTTTAAGACTAGTGCATACTAGTGGAACAGACTATAAGTTGACCTGACAGAAAACATATAAGAAAGTAACAACTGCATAACTTCGTAACGTTTTAAGGAAGAAGTTTCTGTGAAAGAATAACCACTAAGCATTGTACCTCTAAGAGAAAGTATTGTAACATCATAGCCATCAAGCCAAAGCTCACAACCTAAAAATAAACCTGTTACGGTTTCTTGGTTCATAAGACTCCTGGTGTCAATATTTTTAAAGTCGAGCCTCACTCTGAAGCCCAATTGTAATTAAACCATTGTCTCCCTCTACAAACAGTGGCCAAATAGTTACCTCAGCATTAGTTTGTGGCAGCGTTAGAACTAGGTGTCAGCAAAATACCTACATTATTGACATCCTCCCTGTCATAGTGGTCAACCGGTCAGCTATACATCGTTATATTTAGTGGCAGCTAGATATACATCCTCACAGATCCCCCCCCCCCCTAATTGATTAATTATAGGCCAATATCCAAACTCCCCTTTCTGGGCAAGATTCTGGAGAAGGTGGTGGCCTCACAACTCCAATGGTTTTTGCATGAAACTGATTATCTGGATCCATCTCAATCTGGTTTCAGGCCTGGCTATGGGACAGAGATGACGTTGGTTGCCTTGGTGGATGATCTATGAAGAGAGCTAGATACTGGGAGTCTTCAGGCTAACCATGCCCAGCTCTTCAAGCCGTTCCTCATAAGGCTTATTCTCTAGACCAGGGCTGTCCAACTTCTACCGGCCCAGGGGCCTGAATTCTGGTCACTGATGATCTGAGGCGCCATAGGGTCTGCCCCTGCCCCCAGCTCTGCCCCGGCTCCGCCCCCTCCCCACCCCCCCTCCGCCTCTCCCCGCGCCCTCTCCCTTATTTTAATTTAATATTAAATATATTTAATTCCATCCTCCCTCCCCTTATTTTTATTTAATATTAAATATATTTAATTCCATCCTCCCCTCTCCCCTTATTTTAATTTAATATTAAATATATTTAATTCCATCCTCCCCTCTCCCTTTATTTTTTTAATATTAAATATATTTAATTCCATCCTCCCATCTCCCCTTATTTTTATTTAATATTAAATATATTTAATTCCATCCTCCCCTCTCCCCTTATTTTAATGTATCCCATCTCCCTTTATTTCATCTTTAAATATATTTAATTTTATATTTAATACATGAGGGGAGATGGGGGAGGGAATGACGAGCCTCCTGAGGGGCCCCTGCTTCGGCCTACCTTTTCCAAACGTGCAGGATCCAGGAGTACTCGGACGACGAGAGAGGCGACGACCGACTGAGTCGAAGAAGGTCCTAATGGGCCTCTGTGGGCCTCAGCGATCCAGTAGTAGAGTAGCCGAAGAGTATCGCGAGAATACGCAATCCACATGGGATTTCGCTGTCAACGCCGGCGTGATCTCGCGTTGACAGCGAAATCCCATGTGGTTTGCGTATTCTCGCGATACTTGCTCCGAACCCGGAAGTAGGTTTTTTTTTTTAAAAAAAAAATATTATTTATTTTATTTTTCAATTTTTATTTTTTATTAAAAAGCTTAGGGGGTCGTAGGGAAGGGGCTGGGGGGCCGTATACGGCCCCCAGGCCGCCAGTTGAACAGCCCTGCTCTAGACCCTTGATCATTTTAGTCACCCTCCTCTGGACACATTCCAGCTTGTCAATATCTCTCTTCAATTGTGGTGCCCAGATTTGGACACAATATTCCAAGTGTGGCCTTAACCAAGGCAGAATAGAGGGGTAGCATGACTTCCCAGGATCTAGACCAACGTTTCTCAACCTGGGGTTCCTGACCCCTCGAGGCGTCGCGGGGCAATTTTGGAAGGGTCACGGCATGGCCTCCTTAGGCCCCGCCCCCTCCACCTCCCTGGAATGGCTGCTGGGGCCCCTCTGCCAGTTGGGATCTGAACCAAATTGAGCACAGAAAGCAGCGTGAGGGAGGGAGCCCACTGCTGCACTCCTCCCTGCTTCCCTGCAGGCTGCAGGGCAGGCAGAGCACCTGGAGGGCCCAAGTATTCCCACGCCTGCCTTTGCCACAAATATGCATGGAAAACCTCTTTGTTTGCAGGTGAACTATAAATCCAATCAACTCCAACTCTCAAATGTCATGGTCTATTTTCCCCAGACTACACCAGTGTTCAAATTTGGGTATATTGCGTATACGTGCCAAGTTTGATCCAGATCCATAGTTGTTTGGGTTCACAAAGCTCTCTAGATGTAGGCAAACTACATCTCCCCTAAATCACTGTCAATTCTTCCCAAACCTCTCCAGTATAATCTGCTGGTCATGGAGGTTCTGTGTGCCAAGTTTGGTCTAGTTCTGTAATTCCTGGGGTCTCTAGTCTGTGGAAGTCAGAGCGGAATCGGTTGAAGGTACTGCAAATCCCATCTTCTATTGCCAATCACATCTAATGGCCAGGAGCTCTCTGGAACTCTATGGCTCTCTGCTGTCACAGGGAAAAAGAAATGGTTGTGCTGGCTCACGTGGACAGTGGACCAGTTCACTTTGGAGCTGGTCTGCTGTGCACACTCACCCAGGCCTGCTATGTAGTTTTGGCCGTGGAGAATTCCCTGACTTTGGTTAAGATGAGGCTAAAACCTGTTTAAGGGAGAGAAAGCTCTGGGCATCATCTGGTTATCCAGCTTTGACTTATGGGCCCTTTCAGGTTAAAGGTCTGCTGTAACCAAATTCTAGACTAAATGTGTCTGCAAAGACACTATTTTAATGCATTGTAATATTTTAATAGTGAATGGTTTTAATAACATACATAGCGTTGCATCTCAGCAGGAGTTCACCTCCCTCACAGCAATAACCAGGAAATCAAATGTGGTAATGAACCGTTTGTTGATAAAACACATAGAAGGAAGGGCCAAAGGCACTTTAAGCAAATAATAGGGTAAAGTCCAAGTGTTAATATAGAAAGCAAGTCCCATAGGCAATAGGTAAATCCAAAATCGAGAGTTAAAACTTGAAAACAAGGAACAAAATGAGAGCATGAATCCCTAGGCAAATCCATAAAGCAGGAAGCTAAACTTGACTAGGAATCTTGGGCCTTGAGCTTAAAGCATGAACCAGGAACAAGACATGAGTTTCCCACTCCAGTAGCAATATTGCTTGATCTGAAATCCTAACAGCTCTCTTTCTCATTTAAGGGCTGCAAAACATGAACACATTCTTTGACCTTGAAAGGCCTGTTTCTGCCTCTCCTTCCAATGGCTTTGCTTGCACCTGAATTTCCTCCCCCTCAGTAGCAGCCTGATATCTCTGTCTAGGCAGGGGTGGTCCAAGGTAATTTTAAATGGTAATCAAACATTATTTTGGCGCCCCCCCAATTATTATTATTATAATAAATTCTAATAAATTATTATTATTAGGTTGGGAGGGGCAAGTAATAAACTATTGTTATTAGAGGGCAGAGGTGAATATTATTATTATTAAAGGGACAGGGATAATTTATTATTATTATTATTATTATTATTAGAGGGGAGAGTCAGTTAATATATTATGTTATTATTATTGCAGGGAGTAATAAATTATTATTATTAGATTGGGGGTGCTTTGGTGGTGCTTTTCCCCTGCATGGCAGATTGGGGTTGGGCTGGGTGGCCCTTGGGGTCTCTTCCATCCATCTCTATGGTCCAGCTGGAAGGGGCTCCCAGGGGCCACCCTGCCCAGGCCTCTTCGGCACCCTCCGATCCCTCCCGACAGATGGCCATCCCGCCTCTGTTTCCAAGCCTCCAGAGAGGGTGAGGGAGCCTATTGCCAAGCAAACAAAGGCAACGCAGGCCTGCTGCTCCCTGGTGGCCCATCCACCCTGACCCCACCTGAATGGCGCTTCCTTTCTTCCTCCTTCCCTCAGCCTCTTGACTCCTCCGGGGCGTCTCCTCCGCTGCTCCTCCTGCCACTCATGGGCCACGCCAGCACGCCATTGGCTCCCGCGGAGAGGCCCGCCCCCATTGCCAGGCAACAGGCGCCCACCACCATGGGAACCGTGTGCAGGCCCTGCCCACTACGCTTCTATGCCTGGAGGGGAGGGGGCGTGGAGCAGCACCTGTTCGCACCTCGGCCTCTCCGCCAGGTGCCCGGAGCCACGTGACTGGGTGCGGCCACCTGAGAACCAGGAGAGTGGGAGGCAGAGGTCACCTTCAGAGGGAATCGGCAGGGCCAGGACGCTGGTGCCCGGGGGGGGGCGGGGAATTCGCCCCTTCCCACTGATGACACCCTACACGGCGGCATACTTGGCTTCCATGTGAGATCGGCCCTGTGTCTAGGCCAACTGCTTCTTTGGATGAGCTAATGTTATCCTCCCCTCCCTGCCTGTTGGCTTCCAAAGCAGTTTCATTCCCAAACACAGAAGCAACATCTTGCTCCGAAACCCCTTCTGTTCTCCCAACTGGAGGACCATCTTGCTCCAAAACTCCCTCTGTTTGGGCAAGAACCATCAGGCCCTGCAGCCCCAAACCCCTCATCAGCAGCAGCTGGCTGAACTACAACACATAGTTCAATTTCTTGTCATAGGCTTTCACTAGGTTGCTATGAGCTTTTTGGGCTGTATGGTCTGCTCTTTGAGCAGGCGTTTGGAGTGGGATGAGCTTAACCCCCGCTACTTGCCGCCTTATGTGTCCACCTGTTTTATCCTGTTTTACTTGTATTACCCTGTTAAGCATATGGCTTTTGTGTTTAATTGCACTCTAGATGTGCTTTTGACTGTGTTTTAATGCTGTTTTATCTCGATTGTTTTCTAAATGTGCTGTGAGCTGCCCAAGCCTCCGGGGAGGGGCGTGCTATTAAGTGTGAATAAATAAATAAATAAATAATGCTCCAGGAGAGAATGCTGCTGGAACATACAATGTCTGCATATGCATGGAGAATTTTGGCTACCTATTCTGAAAGTGCATCTATATTTTAAAATTAATGCAACCCAACCTTGCTCTAAACTCAGTGGGTCCCCAGGTATTTTGGCCTATAACTTCCAGAAATCCCAGCCAGTTTACCAGCTGTTAGGATTTCTGGGATTGAAGGCCAAAACATCTGGGGACCCACAGGTTAAGAACCACTTCTCTAACTGCTAAGGCTCAATGCTATGAAATCCTGGGGTGTGTACTTTGGTGAGGTGTCATGTCTCAGATTCAAGGCCTGAGAATTGAGGCCAGGAATCTGGAGCCTGACAGTGTGAACACGAGATAAGACACACTCGACCCTGGGAAGAAACACTCCAAGACTTGGGGGAAGGAAGTTTGTGCCAGGCGGGAACTGCACTGTTTGAATGTGTGTGTGTGTGTGTGTGGGGGATATAAGGATGTGAATCACTGTAACCAGCCACTCCTGGCTTTAACCATGTTTTGATATACTTTAGTAAAAGTTCTGAGTAAAATCCGGGACGTCTCCTTTGAGTCTTTTCCTTTGAGTGAGCCTGACAGTGAGGTACCATAGTAGGGTAAAGACATTGTGAAACTACAACTCCGGTGGTTTTAAAGCATTGTCCCAAGGCAGTTGGAGCAGTGTCAAGCTGCAGTAATTCCGTTGTGTAAATGCACCCTAAGACAATGTTTAAAACATTTTCCCCAAAGAAAAAGAGTAACTCATGAAATGGATGCACAATCAATTTTATTGAAAATTGGGGGGGAGAGAAGAAAAGATTTCAGAACAGTTCAGCAGCCACTGATCTTGATGGCCAGGTGACTTCTGATTGTTGTTTGTGGGTTGTCTTTTCCACCTTCCTTGGACTACTTTTTAAAATCAGGCTAAATCACTGTTAAATCATAACCCAGACAACAGTGAACCTCCGACAAGCATTTTCCACCAGATATTTCACATCTATGGCAAGACTTCCTGCAGTGTCCCCCTACAGCATGGCACAGAATGCGACCATTCACATGCATTTTCAGATTGATTTTTCCTGCAAGACAAAGAGATAAATAGATTAGAAATAGCTACAGGCCAGTTTCCAAGTGGTTGGCTGCTCATCTTAAAAGCTGAATTATAGTATATACAGGCTATCCCCGAGTTATGAACATCTGACTTACAAACAACTCATAATTAAGAATGAGGATGAGACAGAAGGAAGAGAGAGAAATCTACCCCTAGGAAGGTCAATTCACCCCTGGAACAACTGTACCTGTTCCAATTCACAAATAAATTCAATTTAAAAACATAACTAAAGAATCTATCTTGTTCATAGCTTGCGGATGCCTGTATACAAATGCTGATAATGAAGTTTCACTAGTAGAAACAGGCCCGGATTACCCATGAGGCCACCCTAGGCCATGGCCTAGGGCAGCAGCCTTGGAGGGGCAGCAGGTCCGGACCCCCCAAAATAATTTTTTTTTAAAAAAAAGTTTGATCTTCTTCTGGCACTCCGGAGGGGCGGGGTCGACGTGGCGTGAGGGAGGAGGAGGCGGAGAGAAGCCCTCGCTGCCCCCTCCTCCCTCCCGTCGTTGGCGCTGCCCCTCTTTCCTTCACTGAAGGACTGAGGGGTGGAGCCGACGCGGCGCAAGGGTGGAGGAGGCGGAGAGAAGCCCTCGCTGCCCCCTCCTCCCTCCCATCATCAGCGTTGCCTGTCACACCACAGCGTCTCCAGGCTGCCCATTTGCCCAGGCCTACACAGGCCCATTCGGCCTATGAAGTGGTTAAACCGTCAGTTTGATGCTCCCCAGGCCCCATCAGGGCCTCTCTACATTCTCGTGTGAAAGTGGCACGGAATGCACAGATAACGACATCCAAGGTTACCAAAGCGAGACTCCCTTTTGGCCAGGCGCTGCAGAGGAGCCATAAACTACTCCTCCCTGAAACATCTGTGCCCGGTAATTGGGGAACATTCTGGAGAACCTTAGGTAACAATAAACATATAGTTTCTCATCAATCATTGGGTTTGATGTTCGACGCACTGGGACTGGCCAAGGGACCCTATATCAGAGAACCCCGCACCATAGGGGGCATCTCGGATCAACTCATGCCAACGAAGGATGTTACTCTGAAGAGCCGGCCGCGAACGGCCTGACCTAAGCTACTCCCGCCCATTCCACCGGGCTGCCTTGGTCCATTGAACTTTGTGTGCATCCTGCTCAAGCCTTGCTGCTGCTAAGACTTTATTGCTAAACTTCCTTGCTTCCCAAGCCGCCCGGTTGTGGAAACGGAGGGATTATGTTTGGAGACTCTTCCTGCGCATCCGGCTTGGAATCCCCGCTGCAGGACTAATACTACCTGCCGTTCCTGATTGCTACTTTAAGGCTTTGTATTGGCCTTCACGCTTTCCTCTTTCCTGCACAATAAAACTGTGTTGTACCTCAAAGCTGTGTGGTTTGTTCAGGGAGATCAAGTGTGCCCAAGCCCTAGAAGGCGACAGCGCCCCTCTTTCCTTCACTGAAAGACTGAGGGGCAGGGCCGACGCGAAGCAAGGGAGGAGGAGGCGGAGAGAAGCCTTTGTTGCCCCCTCCTCCCTCCCCTCGTCGGCACCACCCCTCCTTTAGTGAGGAGGAAGGAGGGCCCCCCCGCAAATGGCCCTGGCCCCTGCAAGTGGCCATGCCCCCCGGGGTGGGGGCGGCGCTCCGGAGTGTGGCCTAGGGCGCCACAATCATTTAATCCAGGCCTGAGTAGAAACACATGGCTCTCCTCTCCAATCGCCATAAGAATATCTGCATCCACTCTCAGATCATTGGTTCTGTTTGCATATAGTTCAGTATCGGAAGACCCTTGTCAACATGGCTTTATTGCAAGTGTGCATCTACATTGTGGAACTAATGTAGTCTGATATCACTTGAAATGCCCTGGTTTAATGATGTGGAATCAGTGCAGTTAAAATTGGGTCATGTTGCGTTAATATCACAGTGCAAGTCCACCTAAATTTCCTATTTCTTTCCATAGAATCATAGAGTTGGAAGAGACCTCGTGGGTCATCCAGCCCAACCCCATTTTGCCAAGAAGCAGGAAAATCACATTCAAAGCACCCCTGATAGATGGCCATCCAGCCTCTGTTTAAAAGCCTCCAAAGAAGGAGCCTCCAGCACATTCCAGGGCAGAGAGTTCCACTGCTGAACAGCTCTCACAGTTAGGAAGTTCTTCCTAATGTTCAGGTGGAATCTCCTTTCCTGCCATTTAAATCCATTGTTTTCTCAAATCCTTCTTCTTCTAATATCTCAGCAAATCAACAGTCCTTGTGATCTGGAAGGTTCCTACAGGAGATAAGGACACAATCAGTATCTAAGTGACCCTCTATAAAGAACTATGGAAAGAATTGAATCCCACATGGGAAAAAAACACATAATTTCTGATTTTGTGGGGCTTAGATACATAACAGGAATGAACTACCATTGGTATATCGCTCTATTTCTGTGGTTCCCAAAGTGGGCGGTACCACCCCCTAGTGGGCAGTGAGGCAATCCAAGGGGGTGGTGGGAGGCTCAGGAAAATTTGGGGGCACTGAAGCCCTGTAAGGGGGCGGTGGCGGGATTCCAACTCGCAAGCGCGAGAGTGTGCGCCTGCCAGTTGGAAACCCCGTGCAGGCACTGCCTGGAATCTGCAGCACGCGCTTCCTTCCTCTCCTCAACTCTGCCCATGGCCACAGTCCTGTATTGCCCCTTCCAATCCAACGGGTCCCTTGGAAGGAAGGGGCGATAATAGATTGCACCATGGGCAGCGTTGAGAAGAGGAAGGGGGCACACACTGCGGTTTCCAGGCAACGCCTGTCCAGGGATTCCAACTGACAGGCTGAGACAGTCGCGGTCTTGGAAGAGAGTGAGTGCCAGCTGGTACAGCGGAGAAGGAAAGCCTCCACGTCTGCAAACGCCCCCTGAGTCGCTGCAGCATTTGCAGGCACCTCCTGGGAGATGGCCATGGCATGAAGGAAAATGGAAGCAGCTCCCAATTTCTAAGGTCCAGTATTCTCTATTGCTCAAGTTTAGTTCAATTCCATTGCTGTTGGGAGTTCAAAACGCTATTTGATTTATAGGTAACTATAAATCCCAGCAGCTACAACTCCCAGATGACAAAATCAATCCCCCCAACCCCACCAGTATTCAAATTTGGGCATATTGAGTATTTGTGCCAAATTTGGTCCAGATCCAGGGTTGTTTGGGTTCAGAGTGCTCTCCAAATGTAGGTGAACTACATCTCCCCTAAATCATTGTCAAATCCTCTAAAACCCCTCCAGTATTTTCTGCGGGTCATGGGGGTTCTGTGTGCCAAGTTTGGTCTAGGTCTGTCATTCATGGGGTCTCGGCTGTGGAAGTCAGAGCTGAATCGATTGAAGGTACTGCAAATCCCACCATCCGTTGTCCATACTCCCCCAAACATATTGTTTTTCTGATTAATCACTATGCTTTAATTATGTTACATTTTTAACAATGAAATACATCCTGCATATTAGATATTTGCATTAGAATTCGTAAGAGTAGCAAAATTATTTATGAAGTAGCAACAAAAATATGGTTGGTGGTCACCACAACCTTATTTAGGGGTCACAGCATTAGAAAGGTTGAGAACCACTGCATTTATATATCTATATCTATATTTTACTGTTTGATTGCTATTACAATTTTTTAAAAAATAATTTCTAGGGGAGCGGTGAGTAAAAAATTTTCTGGAAAGGGGGTGGTAGGCCAAAAGAGTTTGGGAACCACTGCTCTATTTGATCAATCTACCCTAACCCTTATTGGAAGAAAAGAAATATAAAACATAATAAAAAGTGCTTAGATTACACTGTTAGTATACTTAAAAATGAAATTGCAAATCAATATCTATAAAGAAATGTACCAAGTGATTTCCCTACACTTATTTTGTAAGTGTTTATGGGACAAATTCTGCGTATTTCATGAGGATCAGAGAAAATAGAAAACAGTAGATTAAACCATCATACATTTTCCTGATGGAAAATTTATCCATTGCATTGAGGAATGCTTTTTTATGTCCCAGAGCAGTGTTTCCAAAACTCTGGTCTTCCAAGTGTTTTGGACTTCAGCTTCCCGAATGACTGGCCAGGGCAGCTGATGCTTCTAGAATTGGAGTCCAAAACCTCTCAGGGGATAGAGTTTGGGAATTACTGTTCTAGATTGTGAAGGAGTATTGGTCTGCACCAGGGGTGCCCACACTTTTTCAGCATGCGAGCTAGTTATAAAACAACCAAGTCACAAAGATCTACCTACACAGAAATGTAAAACGTATAACTATTTTCTAATGTATTAAGGATTCTTCGTATGTACAATGTATGTTGATGTACCTTGCATTACTGAATCAGCCAATATTGCACAACACACATAATAAATAATTATTTACATTTTTTTGCAATTACCTGAGTTTACTTTGATGACTTGCACTGAATTGAATCAGCCAGGGATAAACTGGCAGAATGAAAGCACACAGACCTTTCAACTGCAAGGCCATTCAATGCTGATCAATGTGGCCAATAGGACATTAAAAAATACACCCAGACAAGAGTTCTTTTTCCCACCCTGACATAATTCCAGAGATATAAACTGGCAGAATGGAAGCACACAGTCCTTGAAGCTGCAAGGCCATTCAGTGCTGATCAATGTGGCCAATGGTACATTAAAAATGCACCCAACATACAATAGTTCCTTCTCCCACACTGGACATTACTCCACAGATATATAAACATGCAGAAAGAAGCCAGACCTTTCAACTGCAAGGCCATTCAATGCTGATCAATGTGGCCAATGGTACATTAAAAATGCACCCAGACAAGAGTTCCTTTTCCCACCCTGACATAATTTCAGAGATATAAACTGGCACAATGGAAGCACACAGACCTTGAAGCTGAAAGCCATTCAATGCTGATCAATGTGGCCAATGGTACATTAAAAATGCACCATGCAGAAAGAAGCCAGACCTTCCTTTTTCCCACCCTGACATAAAAATTCAGACAAGAGTATAAACTGGCACAATGGAAAACACACAGACCTTGAAGCTGAAAGCCATTCAATGCTGATCAATGTGGCCAAGCAGATGAACTCCTCTCAGTCGCAGATGGCTTTGGCAGAAAATGACTGCCAAAGCCTCCTTCTGGTTGTCTTCCCTTGTGGCTCAACTTCGCGCAAAAGCACATGGAGCAAAAGCACATGCGTGGGCCAGGCGCCCGCCCCTCCTTTGCTCGGCTGCCCCCTTCTCCCTCCCTCCTCAGGCCACGCTCCGACGAAGGGGAAGATGTGCTGTGCAGAAGGAAGGTGCGCCGTTTGAAAGGAAGTTGCGCCACGCGAATGGATCGCGGTGCGCAAGGAAGGAAGGAGCACCACACGGAAGGTACTGCGATCGACCTGCTTAGGCACCGCAATCGACTCGTAGATCGCGATCGACTTTTTGGGCAGCCCTGGTCTACACCTTTTCTCAGTACGGAAACCCACTGGATATGACCATGCGTAAGTTACTCTGTCAGCATCAGAGCCAAGCAATAGCAAATCTTTTCTGAAACCTTTTTGAGAAGAGAGCCCTGCAAAAGGGTAATAATAGTTTGGGAAAATGATTTGAATGCAACATCATAACCAACAATGGCAACATGTCTATGAATGCCGTGTTTTCCTATGTGTGAAGCAGCCAGGTCTACTCACCTGTTAAGGTGGCATTTTCAGGTGAAATGCAAAGCACAGGACTTTCCGTTGTATTTTGGTTGGCTTTCAGTTGAAAAACCAAGAAAGCCAAAGAGAGAAGCAGGAAAAGACTTTTCATTGTGGATGGTTGATTAAGACTGAAGGACTTCTGGTGAACAGCATATGCCTGCAGAATAATTTCAAAAACAGAAGTCTAGCATTTATATAGGTATTTGTGGCAAATAGCCAGGTGGAAAATAATTCCACATTGTTCTCCTGTTGAAGACTACTCACATCTGAAGGACCGTGGATTTTTTTTTTAATGCACCAACTCAATAGTCCCTGACATGAAAAGGTCTCATTTACCATCTGTTCTGTAATTCTACAAAGTTCTATGCATTGGCTGCATTCATATTACATTATATTTGTTTGTGTTCCTAATGGATCTTTATGAAAAGAGCATTAATTTCACAGTGGAGATGCACCTTTAGCAGTACTATGCTGGCAAAAATAAACTCTTCAGGTATACTTCTTCTTCTAATTATTCTAATGAGGAAAAAAATCAAATGAAAAGAATGCCTGAGTGAAATTCTCCCAACTGAAATGACATTTTTTTGCCTCCGTTATGAGTGGCTTGGGCTCCTGCTGTTAGCACCAGCTTCTGCTAACCTAGCAGTTTGAAAACATGCAAATATGAGTAGATCAATAGGTACCGCTCCAGCGGGAACTTAGCAGTGCTCCATGGACAACACTGGCTCTTCAGCTTAGAAATGGAGATGAACACCAACCCCCATAGCAAACTGAACACTAGGGGGGCTCTTGTCAATGACGCTAGAGCAACACAAGTAGCAAAACCTAAACAATATACAAATGCGATTAAAGGACAAATGTCCAAACCAGTGGTAGTGGTGTAATAGAATGTATACCAATGCTGTCAAGGCTGATGCCACTGGTCCCCCACGCTGCTGGGTATGACCCAAGTCGGAGCTAATGACACCAAAAACTGCCCAAGGAGACGATGCCCCCTTGGGGGCTTGTTAGTGCTATTTGGGACAAATTGGCCTTCTTTGTTATATCTGTACCCTTGAGATTTTCTCCGCATGGGATTTAGGCTCGGTGTGTATATATATATATATATATATATGTATATATATATATATATACACTATATATATATATATATATATATATATACTTTATATATCTATGCATCATGCTTTGTAGGACTGTGTTAATCCTTAGAGATTAGTTCTGGGTCCTGTCCCACGGGGCATCGTCTCCTTGGGCAGTTTTTGGTGTCATTAGCTCCGACTTGGGTCATACCCAGCAGCGTGGGGGACCAGTGGCATCACCAACCCCCATAGTCAGACACGACTGGACTTAATGTCAGGGGAAAATCTTTACTAACCTTTGAAGTCTTGGAGTTGTGTTTTCCTGCTTTTTGTTTGAATTTAGAATCAATCCTTTGGTTTTCCTATTTTGTAGTAGAATAATCTACTTCATGTTCTGTTTGACCCTCAGTATCCTCAACTGAAAAGGAAACTGTGGATAAATGTCATGGGAGTACACGGAGGGTGCTCCCCAATGCTTCCTCTACATCCTATAAAGAAGTGACGAGTGGAGTGTCCTGGGCCCGTTCCTGTTCAACATCTTTATTAATGACTTAGATCAGTGGTTCTCAACCTGGGGTCCCCAGATGTTTTTGGCTTTCAACTGCCAGAAATCCTAACAGCTGGTAAACTGGCAGGGATTTCTGTGAGTTGTAGGCCAAAAACATCTGGGGACCTGTGGCGTTTTATATATATGCAAAATATAATGTATTGTGGAATATACACAGTACAAAGGAGAACAACCACATACAACATAGGGTGGAATAGGCATTATAATATAAAAAATGTGGTGCAATGCGAAGGGATGGGAATTCCCAGTACTTGCCCGGCGGGAGCAGGGAACGTTCAGGCCCTAGCTGGCTCCCGTGCAGAGATGGAGGTGGCACGGAAGGTGGAGCGCAGGCGGAAAACTCAAAGCCACCAACTGTGAAGGCAATGAACAGGGAAATCCCCCAGTGGTGTGCCGCCAAGGGAAATCCCTGGCGTCTTCTCGCGAGAATGGGAAATCTCGCAGTTCCGTCAGTGAGGCGCTGGGGCCGTCTCTTCGTCATTTTCCAGCATTTAATTTTTTTTAAAAAATTAAAAATAAATTTAAAAAAACTCAAACAAGTTTGAGGTTGGTTGCTAGAAAGGGTCCTTTGAGAAAAGGAATCATCCATTTGCCTTTGCAGAGTGAAGGTGCCTCTACTTATGGTTCCAGGTACTTCTGGTGCTCCTCAAATGGTTCTTTGGCTCATGAAGTCCTTGGGTCCCCAGAGAAATACAGTCTCTGTTGAAGGGCTGGCCCTTCCTATTGCTGAATTCCTTGGTTTGAGAGCGTTGGGTAGGCTATATGTGAACAAAGGTGCTTGTCTGAGCGTAGGCTTCAGATTTCCTCCTGCTTTGTTCATGTGCTAAGCTTGGAATGGCCAAAGAGAGGAAGTCCTGCCCCTCAGATGACCTCAGAAAGGGGAGGAGTTAGGGTGGTGACATCACCTTGGCACCAAACACAGTCCCTCCCACCAAGTCCGCATGGTTGAGGACAAAGGAATGCAAGTAAGGTTAACCAAGTCCATTATGCAGCACCAAATAAGCCCTGTGGGGCGTAATAGGACCCCAGGTTGAGAACCACTGACTTAGATGAAGGGTTAGACGGCAGGATCATCAAATTTTCAGGTGACACCAAATTGGGAGGAAGAGGCAATACTCCAGAAGACAGAAGCAGAATTCAAAACAATCTTAAGAGATTAGAGAGATGATTGGCCAAAACTAACAAAATGAAGCTCAACAGGGGGACAAATGCAAGATATTCCACTTAGGCAGAAAAAACTAAATGTAAAGATACAGAATGGGGTCTGCATGGCTCGAGAGCAATACGCATGAAAAAGATCTTGGAATCCTTGTGGACAAGTTAAACACGAGCCAACAATGTGATCCTGCAGCTAAAAAGCCAATGGATTTTGGCTTGCATCAAAAGGAGTATAGTGTCTAGATCCAGAGAGGTCATGCTACTCCTCTATTCTGCATCTGGAATACTGTGTCCAATTCTGGGCACCACAATTGAAGGGAGATGTTGACAAGCTGGAATGTGTCCAGAGGAGGGTGATTAAAATGATCCAGGGTCTGGAGAACAAGCCTTATGAGCAGTGGCTTAAAGAGCTGGGCATGTTTAGCCTGCAGAAGACAAGGCTGAGAGGAGTCATGATAGCCATGTATAAATATGTGAGAGGAAGTCATAGGAGGAGGGAGCAGGCTTGTTTTCTGATGCTCTGGAGCAGGCGTGGGCAATTGCTGGCCCTCCAGGGGTTTTGGACTTCAACTCCCAGCAATACTAGCCAATTTACCAGCTGTTAGGATTTCTGGGAGTTGAAGTCCAAAACAATTGCCCACGCCTGTTCTGGAGACTTGGAGGCAGAATAATGGCCTCAAACTACAGGAAAGAAGATTTCTCTTGAACATTAGGAAGAACTTCCTGACTGTGAGAGCTGTTCAGCAGTGGAACTCTCTGCCCCGGATATGTTAGAGGCTCCTTCTTTGGAGGCTTTTAAACAGAGGTGGATGACCAACTGTCGGGGGTGCTTTGAACACGATTTCCCTGCTTCTTGGCAAAATGGGGTTGGACTCGGTGGCCCACAAGGTCTCTTCCAACTCTATGATTCTATGATTCTATGAAATTGTCATGCCTCAGCCTGACTCCATAGCAAAACCAGACCGAAGCCATGTTGAATCCCCATTACCAGTCAGGCCTGTAAAAAAGCCTTTACACAAGCCTCCACGTCAACCCGCGGTCAAGGCTAAATGCAGCCTTATTTCTTCCCAGGCCGATAAGGGGGCCGGGAAAGGCACAGCCTCGTCGACTCCCTTGTTTTCCAGGTGCAGCTTCTAATGAGCTGACATTCCTGCCTTCTTCGAGAGGCTTGGGAAAGGCAGGCCCACAAGCCGTTCCTGGGAAGAAGTTACGACGCAGCTTGTGTCTTCAGAGCCAAAACAATGAGGGACCTATTTAAGTTTGTTCCTGTTGGCGCTCGGGATCTCGTGCCAACGTTCAGCCTCCTTGTCAAGCTCCACGGAACACAAGTCCAGGATCAGGCCGCTGAGCCTCCAAGTCACTGTACTCTAGTATCCAGCCAAGCCATCGTTTACCAAGGACTTATCCCGGATTTAGCCCATTGGGGTTTCAAGTCTATTTCTTCATCATTGAACCTTTGAGCTTCCCTAGAACTATTGCCTTGCAATACCTGATGCAGGGAGCATCAATGGACTATATCTTATTTCTTTCCTTTTATTATCTATTCTAAATAAAGCATTTAATCACGGCTGATTCGTGGTGGTTTACTGAGGGATCCGCCAGGTCCAGGTTGCAACAGAAATCCCCCCAAAGGGTTTTCAGTTTCAGAAAATGGGTTAGCAGCTGAAAAAAATGGCAAAGTCTAGGAGAGATACGTCATCCAAACTGGTGGAGGCAGGGCCGTTTTTGATTCGGGGCTGAGTTTGGTTCGGGGCTGAGACTGAAGAAAGCAAACCTTTTGTATTGTTATCCCAATAACCCCATTAATGTGGGATATAATGAGCATGGTGATCAGATCATGATATGAATAAACATAACAGTTTAAATAATGTACCAGTAAGGCGTCAGAATTTTCCTGAGTGCCCCCGGCTACATGCCTGGATGGAGGGTGTCTGTGATATCTAGCGTCACCTTACAGTGACAAGTTTAGCTCAGAAACACTATCTGAAGCAATTTCAGAGAATAGATAAACTTGAGAAGGAACGATAAAATAATCTTTTTAAAAAGGAAGATCAAACAAAAGGAAACTGGAAGGCATTTTGTGATCCAGCGTTATCTCACCAATTTATGAGCAATATGATAGATAGTCTTTTCAGATATGAGCCAGGGACACCATATGTTATTTGAAAGTAACCATTGTCATGTAGACTAGTTTCCTACCTTAATTTTCTGAGTCTCTGCCATGAAAATGCGTATAAATATGGGGTTTTCAGTGTCATCTCCTTCATTGGTTTGTTTTTTTTCAGTTGCCACAGAGAAGTGCAATCTGACTGCTGACCATGAAATCCATTCTGGTGCTCCTTGCACTTGCTTTCCTCGTTTTCCAGATACAAGCCGAGCCAGAACCAGAGCCAGAGCCAGAGCCAGAGCCAGAGCCAATTGACATTTCAAATGAAAATGATTTCCATGAATCAGAAGGTGAGTAGAAATCATGAAATGTTTTTATTTATTCAATTATTTTTATCCCACCTTTCTCCCAACATAGAGAGTCAGGTGGCTAACAATGAATATTTATTATTTTATTTATTATTCATGCTTATATACCGCTCCTATTTATTATTTTATTTATTATTCATGCTTATATACCGCTGCTTCCGGCTCGGGAAAACTGTGTTAATGTTATTTTAAAAACGAATCCATTATAATTTAAATGTAAATACAGACGAGAATATGGATAACTGTTTAATAACATAGATTTATGGAAGAACATTGTTTTTAATTTACTTGAGTGATTTTTACGGTTATCTTAATGATATATGTTTTTAGGATTTATATTGTATGTTTGGGCATTGAATTGCTGCCTTGTTAGACACCCTGAGTCCCCGTCCCCCCCGGGGGGGGGGAGTGAGAAGAGCGGGGTAGAGCATTGTGAATAATAAATAATAAAATAAATTAAATTTTGAAAATAACTTGATTTATTAAAAACTTTAAATTTAAAATTTTACAATATTTTCTGCCTCCCTTAAAATCCCAATCACATCATCTTTCAGATCGGTCCCCTCATTAATATATAAATTGTCCAAAGTCAAAGAAATGTTTTAACCTGCCTGTGAAAGGTAAGCACTGGGACGGTGCTATCTTTGGCCTCCCTAGGGAAGGACCTTTAGAGTCTGGAGTAGCCACGGAGAAAGCTATCGCCTTTTTTCTAGCAAACAAGCACGAGAGGTTGATTAGACAGAGAGAAGTCCTTTTTTCAGATTATCACAATGTATTTATAGGTTCAGAGAAAGAGAGATATGATTCTTATTCTTAACAACAACATCATCGATGACGACGACGACAACAACAACAGAAGCAAAGCTGATTCTGGTGTGAGATAATTGGCCATCTACAGAGATGTTGCCCAGGGGATGCCCAGATATGTTACCATCCTGCTGGGAGGCTTCTCTCTTGTCCCCACAAGCTGGAGCTGACAAACAGAAGCTCACCCCATCTTATGGATTCAAACTGCCAACCTTCAGGTCAGCAACCCAACCTTCAGGTCAGCAATCCAGCCAGCACAAGGGTCTAACCCATTGGGCCATCATGGCTCATAATAATAATAATAATGTATTACTATTATTATTATTTTTCATGGACTTCTTACAACGTCGCTAAAACACACAATAGTATAAAAACAGTCTACAAAATACACATATTAAAATGTACAGAACCTAAGCAATATAAGACTCACATTTAAATTTTTTTGATTAAAACTAGCTGAGTAGGCCAGCCGGAAGGAATAGGTCTTTAGATGGTTTTTAAATTCTGACAGCTCATTTAGCTGTTGGAGATCTTCTGGCAGGTCATTCCACAGTCTTTGGGAGGCCGATGAAAACGTCCTCTGGGTGATTCTCTCCAGTTGGGTTCTGGTGGGCTGGAGTAGCTGCCCCCCAGAGGACCTCAGTGTTTGGGATGGATTGTATGGGAGAAAGTAATCCTGTAAGTAACCTGTAGATAACCTGAACCCATGTAGGGCTTTAAAAGACAAGATCTGTTGTGTCTCCCTCGTCATCTGAGGATGAGTTGGAATAATAATAATAACAACAACAACAACTTTATTCTTATATCCCACCACCATCTCCCCAAAGGGACTCAGGGTGTCTTACATATTGGACAAAATGCTCACAATATATAAATACAAATCAATCCATTAAAGCAAAAACACAATTAAAATAAGAGCATAGTAAAATATGACAATCCAGATAAATAACTGTAAATAAAGCAAGACTATAAAACAATGCAATGCTCAACAACAAAAATCAGTAATATAATGGGTGTGACCAGGGTATAAAAAGGGTCAGGCATGGGATAGTGCAAACAGCATATCATAGCGGCAGAAACATTCTGAGAGTGAGAACTGCTGGTGGGAGCATCAGCACGAGAGCACATCACACCTATTCTGCAGCAATTGCACTGGCTACCAATAGAGTACCGGATTGCTTTCAAGGTGTTGGTGTTAACCTTTAAGGCCTTGTATGGTCTAGGGCTGATGTATCCCCTGAGATCACTATGCTCGGAAGAGCAAAACCTCTTAGTAGTTCCATCCATTCATTCCTGCCGGTTGTCCACAACCAGATCAAGAGCCTTTTCCGTAGTGGCGCCATCGCTATGGAATTTAATGCCAGACAAAGTCTGTGCCATTAAGGAGTTGGCCCCATTTCGGTGAGCCTGTAAAACGTCCCTTTTTAGGCAGGCTTTTAACCTAAATGGCTCCTGAGGAAGACGTCAAATTCTGGAATCCTATATGAACTGTTGTTTTTATTTTCTGTTTTATATTGTTGTTGTTCTTAAATTGAATTGTTGCTGTTTTATAAATTGATTTTATGTAAACCGCCCCGAGCCTGCTGGAAGGAGTGGTATACAAGAATGAACAATAAAAATAAATAAATAAACTCTACCTTAGAACTCCTGCCTGGGGCCAGCCTTACCAAACATACTAGGCATCACCCCACAGCTGTGTCATCTCAGCTGAAGCCAGCAGCAGATGAAACAGCCTGAACTGGACCCAGAACCTGTTTTGCATTCCAACTGTGTTAAGCCAATCAATACGATCTTGGCACTATAGGACGTTTACCAACATGGATAGTGTTGCGACTAGAGCTTGAACCGGACCCTGAGTAAACGAAGACACAGTTCCTGCGGTTAAATGCTTTATTGAGAATAAATGAAAGAAGCAAAAGGCAAAAATAGAAGTCAGCAAGGTTGCGCCCAATCCCGGATCCAGGCACACCGAAGGCTTAAAAAGTTCCAAACTTAAGCAATGTAGAAATGCCGCAAATGGCTAGTCCTTAAAGTTCTTTGAGTCAAAGCTTAGCAATATAAAGTCCTGACTAGAAGGCCACGGTGGCCCAAACACAGTTCCAAAGACAAGGCAAGGAAATCAAAAGTTGACTCGAGATGCGGAGCTCTCTCCGGACCGAGCTTTTAAAGGCCCCGATGACTCTGCTCCTGAATACGCCGACTGCGTCGGACAACTTTCCCAGGATCGGCTGGGAAGGTTTCGGTTCCCACCGCTTCTCGACCAGATTGGAATGTTAACTCATTAGGGCAGGCAGTTGGGGAGTATCGCAAGTCTCATGAATCTTAGCTGGCTTATCGGCGCGGGAACCAACAGGGATGCGCCTGGCCTTGGAGGCTTGGAGTTCACTTGAAGTTGGCTGCAGAGGCCTGCTTTCAGGCCTCTTTGAAGCCGGGGCTGTAACATGGCATTGCTCTGGTTTGGGCATGGAAAGTGTCTGGGGTATGACAGATAGAGACACTTCACCATCACGAGAAAAAACACCCCCATCTTCCTCCCCAAGGACCTCATACCACAGTTTATACACACACACACACCCTGCCCCCATGAAGACATGGGTTGCATTCCTGTGCCTAAACAGTATTCAGAGGACTCCTTAATTGTGGGGATCTGGGAATTTCTGGGAGGCCATAAAGAATGGGGTTGATGATGTTATGGGGAGGCGGGTGTGGGAGGAGGATGGTAACTAGACCAATATAGGTCCTTTTTAACTTGTGGAATTGTATAATATAATAATTTTATTCGGCCAGCACCTTAAACACTCTGACCCGGACACCACCTCAGCTCTGCTGACTTGTAAAAGCCTTTTTTGCTTTTAATGTTTTGACTATTTGCTATTATTAGATCTAGTAGTAAACATGTTCTAAATGTTTGAATTATTTATTTAACTGTCTAAGTATGTTATTTTTGAGTTGTTCTATAAGTACACCTGATGTTGTACTTATCATATTGTTTATGATTTGATCTGTTTGTTATGTTATGCTTGCATTGAATGTTTGCCAATTTTCTGTTGTAAACCGCCCGGAGTCCCCTCGGGGAGATAGTGCGGTATAGAAATAATAATAATAGTAATAGTAATTATTATTATTATTATTGTGCCGATGTATTGGATGAAGTGAAGATAACAAAATATTATCAGGCAACTAGGGACTAGGCATTCTCAAATGCTAGCTAAAACATCCAGGTTTTCAAATCCCTGTGAAAAGAGGACAGTGTGGGGGCTTGGGTGGGTGTTCCAAAGTTAGGTGGCCACCACTGAGACGGCCCTCTCCCTCATCCCAAACAACCATGCTTGTGAAGATGGAAACCACACAACACCCCAGTGATTCTGGATGTGAAGCCTTTGGCAATACCTCAACAAACACCCCTAGTGCCTGTTCACTTGTGTCATATCTATCAAGGCAAGTATTTGGTAATGCAGCAGTACTGTGCTCAGATAGATCAGTCAGTCCCATGCTTCCATGAGGTTCCCTTTTCTTTTCTCGAATAGCCACACAACCTTTTCTTCCAAATCTAATAATGTATTCTTTTTTAAGAAGAGGAACCTCTTCAGGGCGTCTTGACTGAGAACGAGACCATAGAGCCTGAAGAAAACTTGTTAGATGATTCTGAAAAAGATGGTGAGTGGAATTTGTGAAATATATTTCTTCTCTAACAGTGAGAAATCATATATGAAAAATCGTATTTCTCTGCTCAAAGAACTGAATGGTATAGAGCAGTGTTTCCCAACCGGTGTGCCGTGAGTGATCATCAGGTGTTCCGTGGGGAAACCTCCAATATATCCTTTCTTCCCCCTCCTGCCAAACTCCTGCTGCTTGTGGGGGGAGGAGGGGAGGAAGGGCAGGCGGCGAAGAAGAAGGGGCCGGGGCGCCGCCTCCTTCGGCCGTTTCCCCTCCGTGTGCACCAGCCAGCCTCCAATCGAGGGAGGGAGGAGGGAAGGGTGACGTCACTTGGGTCCCGCCCCCTTCCCAGTTGTCGCCATTTGAGGAGGAGGAAAGGCCGGCAGAGAGGCTGAGGTGAGCGGAGGGAGGGTCCGAAAGGGGTGGAGTGTCTCCCTCCCCATGAGGAAGAGGTCTGCCCATCATTATTTGATTCCACAGTGCTCTCTGGATGTAGGTGAACTACAACTCCCAAACATCTAGGTCTATTCCCCCAAACTCCATGTGTGTTCATAGTTGAGCATATTGAGTATTCATGCCAAGTGTGGTCCAGATCCATCATTATTTGAGTCCATAGTGCTCTCTGGGTGTAGCTGAACTACAACTTCCAAACTCAAGGTCAATTCCCAAGCAAACCCTTTCAGTACTTTCTGTTGGTAATGAGAGTTCAATATGCCAAGTTTGGTTCAATTCCATTGTTGCAAGAGTTCAGGATGCTCTTTGATTGTGTGTTAACTATAAATCCCAGAAACTGTAACTCCAAAATGTCAAGGTCTATTTTCCCCACACTCCATCTGTGTTCACATTTGGGCATATTGAGTATTCATGCCAAGTTTGGTCCTGATCCCACATTGTTTGAGTCCACAGTGCTCTCTGGATATAGGTGAACTACAACTCCAAAACTCAAGGTCAATGCCCACCAAACTCTTATAGTATTTTCTCTTGGTTCTGTGTGGGAAGTTTGATTCCATTCCATCATTGGTGGAGTTCGGAATGTTCTTTGATTGCGGGTGAACTCCCAGCAACTACAACTCACAAATGACAGAATCAATTTTTGACTGATGGTCCCTCCTTGGGTTAGTATTAGTATGTTTTGTGGCCAAATTTGGCAGCAATTTGTCCAGTGGTTTTTGAGTTATGTTAATCCCACAAATGAACATCACACACACACACACACACACACACACACACACACACACACATATATATATATATATATATAGAGAGAGAGAGAGAGAGAGAGAGAGAGAGAGAGAGAGAGCACAACAGCGCAGGCAAAAAAGCAAACATCACAGGGAAACATGTCTGTGTAGGATGGGGAACATTAGGAAGAACTTCCTGAGTGTGAGAGCTGTTCAGCAGTGGAACTTGAGCCCAGGAAATCTGTGGTGTCAGTCAAGACAGGAAACTGCCTGACAAGTTTCTGTCTTGGACTGCCCCAAGTGGAGCAGGATTTGAGTTTTCTGTCTTAACACACAGCAAAATTGTATTAAGACTTATTAAGGTGTCCCAGTTTAAATCCCAATCACATCATCTTAGCTTCTGTTTCAATTGTTAATGCTTTGGAGGGATCCCAGTCCAATTAATAATTTGGATATTTGTATTAATGAGTCATACATTGTTATTTAACATCTACGTCTGACCACTTGCTCGGTTGGCGCACAGCTTCGGGCTGGAGTGTTACCAATATGTGGATGACACCCAGCTCATTCTGGGGATGGAAGGCCGGCCCGACTCCGTACCCGATAATTTCCATTGCCTTGAAGCTGTCACTGGATGGCTGCGAGCCAGTAGGTTGAAGGTGAATCCGGCTAAGACGGAGATCCTGTGGCTGGGTCGTCTGGGTACGGGAGGGATCCGGCTCCCAACCCTGGACAGAGCAACACTTCACCCGTCTCCATCTGTGAAAAGTTTGGGAGTCACCCTTGACTCCCAACTGTCGATGGAGAATCACATCTCCATCGTCAGCGGAGTTGCTTTTCATCACCTCCGGCAGGCGAGGAAGCTGGCTCCCTACCACGTATCTGTTTATGCACTAATATATGCTATTTTTGATATTACTCAGTCTTTTTGTGTGTTTTGCTGTATTGCTTATGCAGTAACATTGCTTGTGTATAATTCCTTACCTGTCCCGTCATGACCTAGCCACAGTGGTCCAAGACACGGTTATCTCAAGATTGGACTACTGTAATGCCCTCTACATCAGCCTTCCTTTGTCGGTGATCCGGAAGCTTAAGCTGGTGCAGAACGCTGCAGCCAGGCTGGTGGCAGGCCTTCCATCTCGCTGCCACATCACGCCTGTTCTGCGCGGACTGCACTGGCTACCAATAGAGCACCAGATCACCTTCAAGGTGCTGGTTCTGACCTTCAAGGCCTTGAATGGTCTGGGGCCAGTGTACTTAAGGGACCGCTTCTCCCAATACAATCCCCCATGACCACTGCGATCCGAGCTTCAGAACCTCTTGGTGGTACCTGGCTGCCAGTCCATCCACTTGTCCACAACGCGAAGGAGGGCTTTCAGTGCCGCTGCGCTGGTCTTGTGGAATGCTCTTCCATCCTCAATTCGAGCACAGACTGACCTGCTGGCCTTTCACAGGGCCTGTAAAACCCTCCTGTTTGTCCAAGCCTTTGGTGCATAGACATATCTAGGCCATGGACGATAATGCAGGTCTAAGAGTCTTTTTAATGTATATTTAATGTGTTTAAATTTAATATGTGGACACTGGTCCGTTTTATTGTGTTTTTATTGTGTTTTTATGGTTTTATATGTGTGTAAGTCGCCCCGAGCCTCTCGGAAGGGGCGACTAATAAAACGAAATAATAAATAAATAAATACATGAAATGGACTGCCAAAGCTTTTCACAGCCCTACAAACCAATACATCATGCTGGCTTTTTCATTGGTTTACTCCAGTTGGAACTAACAATAGGATGGAAGGCTCAGATTTGTAGGGTAGAGATTCAAGAATAAAATGCTATTTCTGATCAAATTTTGACTTCTTTGGGTTTCACAAAATAATGTGACAGACTTTTTCTCATCTCCGTTTTGTTTTTGTTTTGTTCTTGTTGTTTTTTTTTACTTATGCAGGATTTACCAAGGAGATTACCAATTCAGCCCAATGTATACATGAAAGAGGCTTCTGCATTTTTCCTTTTCCTGGTTACTGTAAAGGTTCTTTTGGTGTTGTTGGAAAATGCAGCTTTTTAAAGGTTTGCTGTAGACGGTAAGTAACAAATACAAAACTAGTCTATGTAGTAGGACTGTCCATAATTTCATTTCTAGTTAATAAGTCGTATCTAATTTGTAAGTTTTGTATATATGAACAGATATTAAGAAACACATGGGGGGGGGGGCACCCATGCAAAACTTAAGAATCAAAACTCACCTAATACTTTTTTTGTTTGAATTCCGTAATGCTCGGAAACCTATCAAACTCAGTTTCATTTTCAGCCCAAGCAAGGGGAAGCCAAAAAGGCTGCAATTCCTATTTAAATTAATGACCTTTCGCCATGAGGAGAGGAAAGCAGCAGGGTGGGACGAGCTGAGTGAAAGAGACTGAGAGAGCACACAATTTTGGGAAATGTAGTTTGGGAAGGTGAGGAGCCCTATGCCAGGGAATTCAAAAGACACTGCCCTAAACTACATTTTCCAGAATTCTGCTCAGCATCAGAAAGCTCCAATCAGGATAGGGGAGAGATTTTTCCCTCCTATCAGCAGCCAGAGTTCCAATAAATTGTTGAATCTGCAAAGCGGAAGACTGACTGATACTTCAATACAAGTACGTAAATCAGTACTCGTCTGGGAAGAAATAGTTAAATTGACAATATATTGGTTAATATGAGGGACATTCAATGAAATAGCGGTAATAGTATGAAAGTTGGGTCCAGAAGCTCTGAGCGTTTCTGCTTCGCTCCTTCGGGAGCACTGTTTACGCAATGCAGAATGGAACACAGATATTATAGAAGGAATGTAAGAGTTCTTTAATGGTAAAACTTTAACTTTATGGTATTATGTATCACCACGATTTTAATTGCTGTGTTGTTTTATGTGTTGACCTGTTGCGGTTTTAGCGCTAAGCGTTGTTGTTTTTTACTGTGCCTTTTGGCTCTTGTGAGCCGCCCCGAGCCCCCCCCCCCCAGGAGTGGCGGCATAGAAGCCTGAAAAATAAATAAATAAATAACCCCTTACCTGAACCCTAACCCAAAATCCTAAAAACCCTAAACTTAACCCATAACCCTAATCCTAACTCTTACCCTAAACCTTATCCTAACCCTCCCCTCCTTTCTATTTTTCCACCAAATACAACTACGATGTATATTAGCGCCCTCCGTGTGCCGCTCTCCCCTTTCCTTATTCACAACCGCCATTGCTGAATGTGCATAATGCTCAGAACTTCTGGACCCAGCTATCATACTTTCACCAAAATAGCTGCTATTGCTTAAAAAACAAAATGTTTTGTCAATTTTTAAAAAAATTCCAAAAATCGGTAGATGTACGAATACTTCTGAAACTTGGGTGGAATTATCTCCTGTTAGATCAGGAATGCCCCCTCATTGGAATCCTTCAGGAAACCACTGAAAACCTGGTTCTTCCACCTGGCCTTCGGAGATTAAGCTCCCCAAATGCCCCCGTTTCTGTGAGACCTTTTTCCTCTATGTGACCCTTTGTGTCCGACACTACTCCAGTTCTCCACCGAGTTTTTAAAATATCCTATATGTCCATGCGGCCCGCCCTTTTGGTTTTGTTTTTAGATTCACCTGTACTGTTGTGTTTTCACAGATGTATTTTATTGTGTTTATTGTTTGTATTGTGTTTATTGTTCTTCTATGTTGTTATATTTTATGATGTGTTGTTCAGGCACGGCCCCATGTAAGTCCCCTCCGGGGAGATGGATGCAGGTTAGAAATAAAGTTTTTTAAAAATTATTTTTATTATCTTGTGTCATTGAATAGAAAATTCAGGGAGATAGCTCTTGTAGTGGTTTTTTTTAATTAAAAAACTATTGTTTGTAAAAATTTTGAAAACTCCCCAAAAATCTGCGGATGAGTGAAACGTTCTGAAACTTGATGGGCTCACAGTAGTATATGTTCTATAAGTGTAGCACGTTTCATGCCAATAGCACTAACGATGAGGGAGGAAAGAAGCCCATGAAGTTTCCACATTGGCACAATTATTTACTTAATGAAAAGTAATGAAAATGTAGTTAACTCATTATAGTTATGATACAGGCCCCATCTGATTTTGGAAACATTTTAGAAACCATTTTCCCCATCCACTAATTTTGTTATGACTATTGAAATTTTTTTTTATTGATCATACAGATGTCATTGCGTAGTCAGCCATCCTCTTCATCTTGCCCATGAACTTGTTTCATTATGTTGGTGGAAACAGAACATGAATAGAAAAGCTCAAGTCTTTTTCTCACATCTGCCTTGTTGAAATGATCCAATGGGTTGCCAAGCAATGCCATGGGTACAATCTATAGAGCCTTAGCGTGTCCATGACCAGGTTATTTGAAGGAGCTCATATGTTTTGAGATCTTCTGATGAGGCCTTTCTTTCCTTCCTACCATCCTCACAAGTACACATGACCAGAACATGTAACAGGGCTTCTTCAGTAACTGCCCCAAATTCTGAAATTCTCATTTCAGAGAGGTCCAATTGGCACCCTCCTTCGCATCTTTTTCAGAAATGTGAAGAAGTTCTTCCAGGAGGCCTTCAAAGATAGATTGTTTTAAAAAGGAAAAAGTGGGTTCTTTAACATGCAATGAATCTGCCACATTGGCTGGGGTTAGAGGTGCAACATCCCATGAACATAGGAAAACCATGACCACGAGAATACCCCTCTAGGAATCTCTAGGTTCACCACTGTGCCTCTATGATTAACTTTCACCAGACATTGACCATAGAGTTGTACTAGGGAATCTCAAAATTGATATAGAAATATCATATTGATCAAATTTGAAAATGTTAAACTTTAAAATAAGGAAGGCCTGGCATTTATTACATGCTAATCCCACTTGAACTGCCATAGAAATGCTGTATGGAAAACTGGGATTAGCTGTAATTTGAGATATTGGTTATTATCATCTGGAAAGCTCTAGTACAGGGGTCGGGAATCTTTTTGACTTAGAGAGCCATGAAAGCAAAATATTTGGAAATTTATTTCAGTGAGAACCTTATAATATATATCATATATTTTAAGACTGAATTCAACTAAATGTGAGTATATACATACTATGAGAGAAGGATTCCCCTGGCAGAATGACAGGATGCTTCAGACCTGGCTCTGCAAAAGGCATGCTCAGGACTCTGGGAAGGAAGAGAAGACGAAAGGAAGGGGGAAAGAAAGAAAGAAAGAAAGAAAGAAAGGAAGGAAGGAAGACAGAGGAAATAAAGGAGGGAGGGGGAGAGGAAGAAAGAAATGAAGAATAAACTATGGAAAAGGAAGAAAAGAAAAGCAGGAGAGAGACAAGGAGGGGAAAAGCAAGAAGGAAATGGGAAGGGAAGAAAGGAAAGGGTGGGGAAAGGAAAGAAAAAGCAAAATAATGAAGGGAAAAGAAGAAAAAAGGTGAAAGAGAGAGAGAGGAGGGAAGTGAAAAGAAAGGACGGAGAAGGAAAGGAAGTCTTGGGGGAAAAGAATAGAAGAGGGAGGAAGGAAGAGGGAGGGAGGGAGGGAGGAAGAATGGAGGAAAGAAGGAAGGTGAGAGAGGGAGGGAAAAGTAAGGAGAGAAGGAAATGGTGAAGTGGAGAAAGGAAGGAAGAGGAAGGAAGGAAGAAAGAGGGAGAATGGAGGAAAGAAAGAAGGGGAGAGAGGGAGGGAAAAGGAGAGCCAGATGTAATCATGAAGAGAGCCATACCTGGTTCCCGAGCCATAGGTTTCCTACCCCTGCTCTTGTACCTAATCAAACTTCAAATCCAGGGACTCCATAGAAAGTAAGTATCCATGGCAGTTAAAGTAAAATTATAATTCTTTAACTATGTGGCCTTAAAGAGATCAAAGGGTCCATCCAGGCATGTAGCCAGGGGGGGCTAAGGGGGCTTCAGCCCCCCCCCCGAAATTCTCAGGGTGGTCCGCGAAAAGGCCTTACTGGTACATTATTTAAACTGTTATGTTTATTCATATCATGATCTGATCACCATGCTCATTATATCCCACATTAATGGGGTTATTGGGATAGCAATACAAAATGTTTGCCAGGGTAGACCCTCTTCCACCCAGTCTCGGCCCCCCCCGAACCAAACTCAGCCCCGAATCAAAATCCTGGCTACGGCCCTGGGTCCATCCATACTACGGAATTGGAGTGTTATGAATCTCCTTTAATGGCAAGGGTTCCATTCTATGGAATCCTGAAGTCTGTAATGGTAAGGCACCAGAATGCATTGACTAAGAAATCACAAATTATTTCTAACTTATTCCCAGAATAGAATTTAAGTTGTCTTACAATACTTTCAAAGATGCCGTAAATGTGATGTGGATGGGCCCCATGACTCCTATCCCCAGTTCTGAGGAACTTATTAATTAGCCCCCAAACACAGAGAATACTGCACTTAAAGGTAAACTATTCCTTATCTGAAATGCTCGAGACCAGAAGTATTTTGGATTTTTTCCAAACTTGCTTATTCAAACATAATGAGAAATCTTAGAGGTAGTAATTTGTGTTTCATGTACACCTTATACACATAGCCTGGCAGTGATTTGAAAGCAATATTTCTAATAACTTTGTACACGAAAAGGTATCCGTATTTCAGATTTCAGAATTCTGGATAAGGAATGTTCAACTTAAATTAACATAGCTTTGATTTGATCTGTTCTTCCCCTTGCAGGCTTTTGGATTAGAAACCGCCCCGGAGAATACAGTTCCCAGCAACTTGAAAACAATGGCTATCTCTCTACGAACAGCTTCTTTTCCCTCAATAATCTCTAAAATCTTACAGTTCTGGCTTCCAACAATCTGTTAGTTTTAAACAGATTCTGTTAAAAATTCTTTCATATTGCCTAATAAAATCAAACTAGATTGAATGTGTGATTATGAAATGTATCTGTAGTAGATATCTAATAAATAATACACTCAGTAGATAATATGCTGTTGTCATCTGGCTTCAATTAATTTCTTACTTATGAAGATCCTAAGTTCACCCTATCATGAGGTTTTCGAAGGCTGATTTCAATGTCCATGCCAAATCCAACCTATCAGGAGCGGCTCAGGACTTCATGTCTTCCATGGTGACCATGGGAGACATGAACTAATAACTGGCCCTACTCACAGTGCTGGACACACATTGGATTTGGTTTTCTGCCATGGATGGGGGATGGTGTCGGTATTGAGGAGCTGACCAGCGCTCCGTTGCCATGGACCAACCACTACCTGATCAATTTTAAGCTCACTGCGCCCACTAACCTCCACAGGGGTGGAGGACCCATTAAGATTGTCCTACGAGATCACTACGGTCAGAAAACACCAACTTGCTGGTCATTCCATCTGCGAAGTTACTTAGGCTAACTGCTACCCCGAGGAGAGCGTTCTCTGTAATTGCTCCTATGTTATGGGATGCTCTCCCGGTTGAGACGTGAGCTCTCCAAGACCTCTTGCCCTTCAGACGGGCATGCAAAACCTTCCTTTTTCAGCAGGCCTTCGGTCTCTAGATGCCTGTGCGCATAGCTCGCTGATGTTGTTGCTACACTGCATTATGCTGCGCTCTGTACAGCATATTGTATTTTAATCTGATGTTTTATTGCTTGTTTTATTTTAATGTGTTTTTTTGTACATTGTATTTGTTGTGAGCCGCCCCGAGCCTCCCGGGAGTGGTGGCCTAGAATCCCAAGAAATAAATAAATAAATAAATAAGATGGTCCGTCCCAGGAGGCTTATGGATCCGGGTGGTTTTCTGATGGCTCTTGGGGAGTTCCCTGCCACCTCGGTAGGTGATTCTGTCGATGCTCTAGTCACTCTCTGGAATGAGCTTTTTGGGCTGTATGGCTATGCTCCAGGAGAGAATGCTGCTGGAACATGCAATGTCTGTGTGTGTATGCATGGAGGATTTTGGCTACCTATTCTGAAAGTGCATCTACATTTTAAAATTAATGCAGCCCAATCTTGCTCTAAACTCAGTGGGTCCCCAGGTATTTTGGCCTACAACTTCCAGAAATCCCAGCTAGTTTACCAGCTGTTAGGATTGCTGGGATTGAAGGCCAAAACATCTGGGGACCCACAGATTGAGAACCACTGCTCTAACTGCTAAGGCTCAATGCTATGAAATCCTGGGATGTGTAAAAGACATTGTGAAACTACAACTCCGGTGGTTTTAAAGCATTGTCCCAAGGCAGTTGAAGCAGTGTCAAGCTGCATTAATTTCATTGTGTAAATGCACCCTAAGACAATGTTTAAAACATTTTCCCCAAAGAAAAAGAATAACTCATGAAATGGATGCACAATCAATTTTATTGAAAATGGGGGGGAAAGAAGAAGAAAAGATTTTAGAACAGTTGAGCAGCCACTGATCTTGATGGCCAGGTGATTTCTGATTGTTGTTTCCGGGTTGTCTTTTCCACCTTCCTTCGACTACTTTTTAAAATCAGGCTAAATTGTAACCCAGACAGCAGTGAACCTCCGACAAGCATTTTCCACCAGATAGCTCACGTCTACGGCAAGACTTCCTGCAGTGTCCCCCTATAGCACGGCACAGAATGCGACCATTCACATGCATTTTCAGATTGATTTTTCCTGCAAGACAAAGAGATAAATAGATTAGAAATAGCTACAGGCCAGTTTCCAAGTGGTTTGCTGCTCATCTTAAAAGCTGAATTATAGTATATACAGGCTATCCCCGAGTTATGAACATCTGACTTACAAACAACTCATAGTTAAGAATGAGGATGAGACAGAAGGAAAAGAGAGAAATCTAGCCCTAGGAAAGTAAATTCACCCCTGGAACAACTGTACCTGTTCCAATTTACAAACAAATTCAATTTAAAAACATAACTAAATAATCTATCTTGTTCATAGCTTGCGGATGCCTGTATACAAATGCTGGTAATGAAGTTTCCCTAGTAGAAACACATGGCCCTCTAATCGCCATAAGAATATCTGCATCCACTCTCAGATCATTGGTTCTGTTTGCGGGCCGGACTCTGTACCCGATTATTTCCATCAGTGTCTCGAAGCCGTGACTGGGTGGCTACGAGCCAGCAGGTTGAAGGCAAACCCATCGAAGATGGAGGTTCTGTGGTTGGGTCATCCGGGGGGGGGGGGAGCTCCGGCTGCCAATAATGGATGCCGAGGTGGTTAGCCCGTCGGTCCTGCTGAAAAGCCTGGGGGTCCAATTAGACTCTCTGCTGACGATGGAGGCTCAGGTCTCCACTGTGAGCAGAGCGGCATTTTTCCATCTGCGCCAGGCTAGGCGACTGCTGCCCTACCTCTCCGGTGGAGACCTAGCCACGGTAATCCAGGCCACGTTCATCTCGAGACTAGACTACTGTAACGCCCTTTACATTGGCCTTCCTTTGTTGGTGATCCGGATATTGAAGCTGGTGCAAAACGCGGCAGCTCGATTGCTGGCTGGAGCGACACTGTCGTGTCACATCACACTAGTCTTACAGTGGTTGCACTGGCTCCCCATCAAGTACCGGATTACCTTCAAAGTATTGGTACTAACCTTTAAGGCCTTACATGGTCTGGGGCCAGCGTATCTGAAGGACCACTTTTCTCCGCACATTCCCCAGAGACCACTACGGTCCATGGACCAAAATCTGCTGGAGGTACCATCAATTAAGACTTGCTGGTTGTCATGGACGTGACAGCGTACTTTTTCTGTAGTAGCACCCACTCTTTGGAACTCCCTGCCAGAGGAGGTTCGATCAATGACTGATCTGCAGGCCTTTCGGAGGGCCTGCAAGACCAACCTCTTCTGACAGGCGTTTAATCTCTAGAGGCTGCTAATTCCATATCTGTCCTAATTGTTTTATCATGTTTTTAATTTGTTGTTGTGAGTGCGCTGTTCAGTTGTAAACCACCCCGAGCCTTCTTGGGAAGGGTGGAATATAAATCAAAATAATAAATAAATAAATAATATAGTTCAGTATCGGAAGACCCTTGTCAACATGGCTTTATTGCAAGTGTGCATCTACATTGTAGAATTAATGTAGTCTGATATCACTTGAAATGCCCTGGTTTAATGATGTGGAATCAGTGCAGTTAAAGTGGGGCCATGTTGCGTTAATTTCACAGTGCAAGTCCACCTAAATTTGCTATTTCTTTCCATATAATCATAGAGTTGGAAGAGACCTTGTGGGCCATCCAGCCCAACCCCATTTTGCCAAGAAACAGGAAAATCACATTCAAAGCACCCCTGATAGATGGCCATCCATCCTCTGTTTAAAAGCCTCCAAAGAAGAAGCCTACACCACATTTCAGGGCAGAGAGTTCCACTGCTGAACAGCTCTCACAGTTAGGAATTTCTTCCTAATGTTCAAGTGGAATCTCCTTTCTTGCCATTTAAATCCATTGTTTTCTCAAATCCTTCTTCTTCTAATATCTCAGCAAATCAACAGTCCTTGTGATCTGGAAGCTTCCCACAGGAGATAAGGACACAATCAGTATCTAAGCGACCCTCTATAAAGAATTATGGAAAGAATTGAATCCCACATGGATAAAAACACATAATTTCTGATTTTGTGGGGCATAGATACATAACAGGAATGAACTATCATTGGTCTATCACTCTATTTCAGAGCTGCTCTTTAAGTCGATCACGATCGACCAGTCGATCGTGGATGCGAAACTGGTGATCGCAGCCCTGCTCGGGGTACGCATCTTCCTCCGGGCTGCTCGGCTCAGGCAGCCCTTGCGCGACTCCCCCGCCGGCGCCTCCATCCTCAGTGCCAACTGCTGCCTTCACAGCGTGGCCTGAAGAGGAGAGAGGGAGAAGAGGAAAGGAGGGGGCGGGCACCCAGCCTGCGCATGCGCATTTGGAGCATGCAAATTCTTATTGCTGTGATGCTTGATGTCCTCTCCAGGAGGAGGGCAGGCTGAACGTAGGCTGGGAGGGAGGGATCCCCAGGAGCAAGGACTAGCCTCCTTGGACCCCAGGAGGTAGGCCCACGTGACTCTCCTCCTGGGATCTTCCCGGGAAAGGAAGGAAGGAAGGAAGGAAGGAAGGAAGGAAGGAAGGAAGGAAAGAAAGAAAGAAAGAAAGAAAGAAGGGAAGAAGAAGGGAAGGGGGGGAAGCTGGCCCTTGAACTCCAAAGAGGCCCGGGAGGGAGGGAAAGCAGCCCACACTTCCGGCTCCTGCTCAACACTCTCTCCTTACAGCTGACCCTGGATGGGAGGCCAGCCAAGGAATGGATGAATGAGTGGGAAATGCTTGGAGGGAGGGAGCCTTGCAGTTTCCTTTGCACCCGAAAGCCTACTTTCCAGAGAGTATGATAGCAAGAGTAAGTCTATGCACAGACATACGGGCCATTATTTACCACTTGAAACTTGCAAGATATCAGCACTGCCATTGAAGCAAACATGAAAATAGATAGCTGAAACCATTAGAAACCTATGATAACTGCTTGATTTCTGCCTTTTCCTTCTTCACTGGCCTTGCTATGGCAGAACATGAATCCTAGAATTGAAAGAGACCTCGTGGGCCATCCAGTCCAACCCCATTCTGCCAAGAAGCAGGAAAATTGCATTCAAACCACCCCCGACAGATGGCCATCCAGCCTCCAAAGAAGGAGCCTCCACCACACTTCGGGGCAGAGAGTTCCACTGCTGAACAGCTCTCACAGTCAGGAAGTTCTTCCTAATGTTCAGGTGGAATCTCCTTTCTTTGTAGTTTGAAGCCATTCCTCCATTGCGTCCTAGTCTCCAGGGCAGCAGAGAGGAAGCTTGCTCCCTCCTCCTCCCTATGACTTCCTCTCACATATTTTATACATGGCTATCATGTCTCATCTCAGCCTCCTCTTCAGCAGGCTAAACATGCCCAGCTCTTAAGCTACTCCTCATAGGGCTTGTTCTCCAGACCCTTGATCATTTTAGTCGCCCTCCTCTGGACACATTCCAGCTTGTCAATATCTCTCTTCAATCGTGGTGCCCAGAATTGGACACAGTGTGATTCCAAATATGGTCTTTCCAAGGCTGAATAGAGCATGGGAGCATGACTTCCTTGGACCTATTGATACTTCTATTGATGCAGGCCAAAATCCCACTGGCTTATTTTTGCTGCCGCATCACATTGTTGAAGTGTCTGTTATTTTTGCGAAAAATCACGTAAATGTCCCTTATTTCTTCTATCAAAATATGGGTGGGTAGATCATTTTGACTTGGTTGTTTTTTCAGCTCACATACTGAAAAGGTGTGAGCACCCCTGCTCTATTTGATCAATCTACCCTAACCCTTATTGGAAGAAAAGAAATATAAAACATAATAAAAAGTGATTAGATTACACTGTTAGTATACTTAAAAATGAAATTGCAAATCAATATCTATAAAGAAATGTACTAAACGAGTTCTCTGCACTTATTTTGTAAGTGTTTATGAGACAAATTCTGTGTATTCCGTGGGGATCGGAGAAAATAGAAAACAGTAGATTAAACCATCATATATTTTCCTGATGGAAATATTTATCCATTGCATTGAGGAATGCTTTTTTATGTCCCAGAGCAGTGTTTCCAAAAGTCTGTTCTTCCAAGTGTTTTGGACTTCAGCTTCCCGAATGACTGGCCAGGGCAGCTGATGCTTCTAGAATTGGAGTCCAAAACATCTCAGGGGATAGAGTTTGGGAATTACTGTTCTAAATTGTGAAGCAGCATTGGTCTACACATTTTCTCAGCATGGAAACCCACTGGATATGACCATGCGTAAGTTACTCTGTCAGCGTCAGAGCCAAGCAATAGCAAATCTTTTCTGAAACCTTTTTGAGAAGAGAGCCCTGCAAAAGGGTAAGAATAGTTTGGGGAAATGATTTGAATGCAACATCATAACCAACAACGACAACATGTCTATGAATGCCGTGTTTTCCTGTGTGTGAAGCAGCCAGGTCTACTCACCTGTTAAGGTGGCATTTTCAGGTGAAATGCAAAGCACAGGACTTTCCGTTGTATTTTGGTTGGCTTTCAGTTGAAAAACCAAGAAAGCCAAAGAGAGAAGCAGGAAAATACTTTTCATTGTGGATGGCTGATTAAGACTGAAGGACTTCTGGTGAACAGCATATGTATCCCTGCAGAATAATTTCAAAAACAGAAGTCTAGCATTTATATAGGTATTTGTGGCAAACAGCCAGGTGGAAAATAATTCCACATTGTTGTCCTGTTGAAGACTACTCACATCTGAAGGACTGTGGATTTTAAAAAATGCACCACTAACTCAATAGTCCCTGACATGAAAAGGTCTCATTTACCATCTGTTCTGTAATTCTACTAAGTTCTATGCATTGGCTGCATTCATATCTTCTATATAAATAAAAAAAGAGCTGTCATGAGAAGTAGCCAGTAAACAAAGAAACTACACAAGGCAGAAACACCAAACCAGGCCACATCCCACGACACACACAAGAGGTATGACCAACACACACAAAAACCCCCCAAAAATTTCACCAGCTGCCAGAAGCCCAAAAAACAAAAAAGACTACAATACCCATAAACCCCAGTGCCAGGAAACAAAATGGCACAATCCAAAACCCCCCACTGCGCATGCTCACCAAGCTCCATGAGGGAGTCCTCCGGCTGGCGGCCGTTGAGCACGCGCTCCCCCTCCCCCTTCCAATTGGCAAAGAGAGCAATGGCAGCGGGGGCAGCGGCAGAAGAGGCCCGTCCTCCTGCCAAGCGCGAGGCCGGCAACTGTTGGCCGCGCGCTCCCCCTCCCCCCTCCCACATGTCCAACACAAAAAAAACCCCCAACACCGCGCGCTCAAGCAGCGGCAGGGGCCTGCTCCACATGCCCGGCCATGCTTCTTCCCTGAAGCCCCGGCCTTGCCTAAGGAAGGGAGGGAGGGAGAAGGGGCCTCCTCTTCGGAAAGGCCAGTGCTTTGGGGAAGGAGCAAGGCTGAGGAGACACCCTGGGGGAGTGGAAGCCGGCCCGCCTCCTCCCCCTCCGAGCGCAAGCAGCAGCGGGGGCCTGCTCCACACGCCCGGCCATGCCAGGCTGGCTTCCACTCCCCCAGGGCATCTCCTCAGCCCGCGGCCTTGCTACTTCCCTGAAGCCCCAGCCTTTCCTAAGGAAAGGAGGGAGGGAGAAGGGTCCTCCTCATAGGAAATGCCGGGGCTTTGGGGAAGGAGCAAGGCTGCAGGCTGAGGAGATGCCCTGGGGGAGTGGAAGCCGGCCCGCCTCCTCCCGCTCCGAGCTCTTCCTTTCCCGCCCAGAAAGGGTGGAGGGGAGGGAGGGGGCCGGTCACCGCCACTGCCGCCAAGGCTTCCTGGCCCGCGCCGTGCTCCTCCCTCAGCCCTTCCAGGCCCCTGCAAGCAGCGGCGGGTGCCTGCTACTCACGCCTGGTGAGGAAGCCCTGGCGGCAGCGGCGGCGGTGAGGAGGAGGAGGTGGAGGAGGAGAAAAAAGGAAAGAGCGGGACAGGAAAAAATAGAAAGATGGAAGGGGAGAAGAAAGGAAGAAAAAAGGATGGAGGGAGAGGGAAGGAAAGGATACAAGGAAGGAAGGAGGGGAGAAAAAAGGAAGGATGGATGGAAGGAGAGGGAAGGAAAGGATACAAGGAGGGAAGGAGGGGAGAAAAAAGGAAGGAAAAGGGAAGGATGGATGCAAGGAGGGGGAAGGAAAGGATACAAGGATAGAAGGAAGAGAGAGAAAAGGAAGGATAAAAGAAGGATGAATGGAAGGAGGGGGAAGGAAAGAATACCAGGAAGGAAGGAAGGAAGGAAGGAAGGAAGGAAGGAAGGAAGGAAGGAAGGAAGGAAGGAGTGAGGGAAGGAAGGAAGGAGTGAGGGAAGGAAGGAAGGAGAGGGAGGGAAGGAAGGAAAGGAAGGAGTGAGGGAAGGAAGGAAAAGGAAGGAGAGAAGGAAAGGGAGAAGGGGGAGAAAGAAAGGAAGAAGGAGAATGGAGGAAAGAAGGAAGGGGAGAGAGGGAAGGAAAAGGAAGGAAAGAAGGAAAGGGTGAAGGGAGAGAAAGGAAGGAACGAAGAGGAAGGAAGGAATGAACTGGAGGAAAGAGGGAAAGACAAGACAGAAGGAAGGAGGAAACACACACATACCCACAGCAAAACATACACACACACATATACATAAAGACATGCACACATACACACATATAAACATGCACATATACATAAGAACACACACATACACAATATACACATACACATATACACACAAACATCAGCACACATACATAAAGACATGCACACATACACACATATATACATGCACATATACATAAGAACATACACATTATACACACATATACACACAAACATCAGCACACACATATACATAAAGACATGCACACAAACACACATATATACATGCACATATACATAAGAACACACATACACAATATACACATACACATATACACACAAACATCAGCACACACATACACACACACACCATGTGGGTAGAAGGGGTTAGCCACAGACTATGACACAGTAATGTGTGCACGGGACAACTAGTTACATTATATTTGTTTGTGTTGCTAATGGATCTTTATGAAAAGAGCATTAATTTCAGAGTGGAGATGCACCTTTAGCAGTGCTATGCTGGCAAAAATAAACTCTTCAGGTATACTTCCTCTTCCAATTATGCTAATGAGGAAAATAATCAAATGAAAAGAATGCCCAAGTGAAATTCTCCCGACTGAAATGACATTTTTTGCCTCAGTTATGAGTGACTTGAGCTTCTGCTGTTAGCCCCAGCTTCTGCTAACCTAGCAGTTTGAAAACATGCAAATGTGAGTAGATCAATAGGTACTGCTCCAACGGGAAGGTAACAATTCTCCATGCAGTCATGCCGGCCACATGTCCTTGGAGGTGTCTATGAACACCAACCCCCATAGTCTGACACAACTGGACTTAATGTCAAGGGAAAACCTTTACTAACCTATGAAGTCTTGGAGTTGTGTTTTCCTGCACTTTGTTTGAATTTAGAATCAATCCTTTGGTTTTCCTATTTTGTAGTAGAATAATCTACTTCATGTCCTGTTTGACCCTCAGTGTCCTCAACTGAAAAGGAAACTGAATAAATGCCATAGGAGTACCCAGAGGGTGATTCTCCCGAATGCTTCCTCTGCATCAGACCTGGGCAACTGCTGGCCCTCCAGGTGTTTTGGACTTCAACTCCCAGAAATCCTAGCCAATTTACCAGCTGTTCGGATTTCTGGGAGTTGAAGTCCAAAACACCTGGAGGGCCGGCAATTGTCCAGGTCTGCTCTACATCCTATAAAGAAGTGATGAGCAGAGTGCCGCAGGGATCCGTCCTGGGCCCGTTCCTGTTCAACATATTTATTAATGACTTAGATGAAGGGTTAGAAGGCAGGATCATCAAGTTTTCAGGAGACACCAAATTGGGAGGAAGAGGCAATACTCCAGAAGACAGAAGCAGAATTCAAAACAGTTTTAAGAGATTAGAGAGATGATTGGCCAAAATTAACAAAATGAAGCTCAACAGGGACAATATTCCACTTAGGCAGAAAAAACTAAATGTAAAGATACAGAATGGGGGACGCATGGCTCGAGAGCAATACGCATGAAAAAGATCTTGGAATCCTTGTGGACAACAAGTTAAACACAACCCAACAATGTCATGCTGCAGCTAAAAAGCCAATGCATTTTGGCCTGCATCAATAGGAGTATAGTGTTTAGATCCAGGGAGGTCATGCTACTCCTCTATTCTGCATTGGTTAGACCACATCTGGAATACTGTGTCCAATCCTGGGCACCACAATTGAAGAGAGATATTGACAAGCTGGAATATGTCCAGAGGAGGGTGACTACAATGATCCAGAGTCTGGAGAACAAGCGTTCTGAGAAGTGGCTTAAAGAGCTGGGCATGTTTAGCCTGAAAAAGAGAAGGCTGAGAGGAGACATAATAGCCATGTATAAATATGTGAGAGGAAGTAAGGGGGGGGGGGGGAAGCAAGCATGTTTTCTGCCGCTCTGGAGACTAGGAAGCGGAGCAATGGCTTCAAACTACAGAAAAGAAGTTTCCACCTAAAAATTAGGAAGAACTTCCTAACTGTGACAGCTGTTCAGCAGTGGAACTCTCTGTCCCAAAGTGTGGTGGAGGCTCCATCTTTGGAGGCTTTTAGACAGAGGCTGGGTGGCCATTTGTTGGGGGTGCTTTGACCACGATTGTCCTACTTCTTGGCAGGGGGTTGGACTGGATGGCCCACAAGTTCTCTTCCAACTCTATGACTCTAAGATTCTAGCTAGAGCTAGCTAATCAGGGATTGACAACATAAAAAGCTAGGTGGCCACATTAGTTCCCCATGAGGACTTGGTGGACTGGATCCCCTTACTTTTCCTCCATAAATAAAGGTTTTCCTCCATCACCCCAAAGGTATTTGGGTGCAAAAATGCAATTTTAGCAATAACAACAAATGAAGAAAAACACTGGCGTCCTCATTCATTGCTTAAATCAGTGTTTCTCAACCAGTGTGCCATGGCACACTAGTGTGCCGTGAGCGATCATCAGGTGTGCCGTGGGAAATTGGAACCTCCAATACCCTTTCTTCACTCTCCTGCCCACAGTGCTCTCTGGGTGTAGGTGATCTACAACTTCCAAACTCAAGGTCAATTCCTAAGCAAACCCTTTCAGTACTTTCTGTTGGTAATGAGAGTTCAATATCCAAGTTTGGTTCAATTCCATTGTTGCAAGAGTTCAGGATGCTCTTTGATTGTGTGTTAACTATAAATCCCAGAAACTGTAACTCCTTAATGTCAAGGTCTATTTTCCCCAAACTCCATCTATGTTCACATTTGGGCATATTGAGTATTCATGCCAAGTTTGTTCCTGATCCAACATTGTTTCAGTCCACAATGCTCTCTGGATATAGGTGAACTACAACTCCAACACCCAAGGTCAATGCCCACCAAACTCTTATAGTATTTTCTCTTGGTTATGGGAGTTCTGTGTGGGAAGTTTGTGTCTTTCTGCCATTCCTGCCAGGATATTTATGTTGTGTTCATCAAAACAGGTCCAGGTTTCACACTGAATGTATAAATACATTTAAAAACATATTAGCTACATGTATTACTGTGATAGAGTGTCATTTTGTGTCATTTTGGTTGGTGGTGTGCCCCAGGATTTTGTAAATGTAAAAAACGTGCAGTGGCTCAAAAAAAGGTTGAAAAACACTGGCTTAAATGAAAGAAATAATATTTAATGCTGAATTATAAATCAGTTGTTTGATGGAGCATTTAATATTGGCATCCATGGGATCTCTCCATGGAACTATCTCTTTTCCATGGGAAACATGATTTTCATACAGTCACTATCCAGTAGAATACGAATATTGCCATATGACTTTCAGAGGAACCAGAAATATAGTTGACGTCTATTAACATGAAATTCATAGCTGCAAATGATGCCTGTCTCAATTGAATAACCATGAGAGAATGCATGGGAGAAACTGGAAAGTAGCAGAAAATGTCCATGGAAACGTCAACTTGTCTTCACTGTCATGAAAACAAGTCAAACTTAACACACATGCACTGCCTCAGAAAGTTTGATTTTCTTCAGAGTTACAGACAGCCCAATAAAATGTTTCTCCAAGTATCTCCATCCTATTCAGTCTTGTCTGGTGGTCATCATCGCCCAAGTTAGAGAAGAAAATAAAGATACTTTTTTCACTAAAGCTTTGATTATATAAATAATAACAATTATTTTCCTCTTACCACTACTGCTTCTACCAATATTAAATACAACAATTTTATTACATTATAATACTAAGTAAAGGTAAAGGTTTCCCCTGACATTAAGTCTAGTCGTATCCGGCTCTGGGGGATGGTGCTCATCTCCATTTCTCAGCCGAAGAGCCAGTATTGTCTGTACATGCCTCCTAGGTAATGTGGCCAGCATGACTGCATGGAGCTCTGTTACTTTCCCACGGAAGCAGTACCTATTGATCTACCCACCCTGGCATGTTTTTGAATTGCTAGGTTAGCAGAAGGTGGGGCTAAGAACAGGAGCTCACCCTGCTCTCCAGATTCGAACCGCCAACCTTTCGGTCAGCAAGTCCAGCAGCTCAGCAGTTTAACCCACCACACCACCAGGAGACCCTATCTAGCACTATTTATTTATTTATTTATTTATTTATTATTTTATTTCAGGATTTTACCCCGCTCTTCTCAACCCCCGAGGGGGGACTCAGAGCGGCTTACAGTACGGCACAATTCAATGCCCACATCACAACAGCATAAAACCCCAAAACCCCACAACAATTAAAATACATTAAACATGACTTTCCTGCTTCTTGGCAGGGGGTTGGACTGGGTGCCCCACGAGGTCTCTTTCAACTCTATGACTCTATGATTCTATGAAATCCCCCCAAAGGGTTTTCAGTTCAGAAAATGGGTTAGCAGCTGGGGGAAAAATGGCAAAGTCTAGGAGAGACACGTCACCCAAACTGGTGGAAGGATCTGTGATATCTAGCATCACCTTACAGTGACAAGTTTATCTCAGAAACACTATATGAAGCAATTTCAGAGAATAGATAAACTTGAGAAGGAACAATAAAATAATCTCTTTTAAAAGGAAGATCAAACAAAAAGGAAATTGGAAGGCATTTTGTGATCCAGCATTATCTCACCAATTTATGAGCAATGTGATTGATAATCTTTTCAGATATGAGCCAGGGACACCATATGTTCTTTGAAAGAAACAATTGTCATGTGGACTAGTTTCCTACCTTAATTTTCTGAGTCTCTGCCACAAAAATGGGTATAAATATGGGGTTTTCAGTGTGATCTCCATTGGTTTGCTTTTTCCTGTTGTCACAGAGAAGTGCTATCTGACTGCTGACCATGAAATCCATTCTCGTGCTCTTCGCACTTGCTTTCCTCGTTTTCCAGATACAAGCTGAGCCAGAACCAGAGCCAGAGCCAGAGCCTCTTGACATTTCAAATGAAAATGAATTCCATGAATCAGAAGGTGAGTAGAAATCATGAAATGTTTTTATTTATTCTATTATTTTTATCCCACCTTTCTCCCAACATAGAGAGTAGGCATGAGAAAAAAGTTATGAAAATGATTCGTTTCGTAAGAAATTCGTAAGAAATGCTCCTTTCGAGCGTTTCCGCACCTGGAACGCCAACCAGGAAGTGGACTTTCTTTTTAGAACCTCGGGGGCCAGGATTTTCTTAAGTGTCGTTATTAGGTCGTAAGGGGGCATAAGGGGGGCACCCTCCTTCTCTCTCACCACCCTCCGCCTCCCTTGCCAATATTATGGCAAGGCAAGCCCTAAACTCGCTCCTTCCCTCGGCTGGAAGGAAGCCTGGAAAAATGTAAACAGAGAGGATTACTCAAGTAAATCTGCAAAGTAGGGCACTTTGGATGAAGGGCCCTCCTTTGCAGATTTACCTGAGTAATCCTCTTCTGTTTATTTTTCCAGGCTTCCCTCTCCTGCCTGCCAGCCAGGATCTAAGGCATCAAAGAGTATTGGGGTGAGAAACCAACCTAATGTATAATAGAATGAATGCTACTGTAAGTGCCACTGCCTAATATTATAAGTAATCCAACTGGTCATACCTAATTCCATGCACATGCAATAATACAGCAGTAATAACAATAACAAGAGGTAAAATTCAAACCGAAGTATTCTGAGTGGTCCCTGCCTCATGCAAACGGACTCATGCGGTGCAAACGGGCTCATGCGGTGCAAACGGTGCAAACGGAAATTAGCCCGGGGAAAAGCCAGCTTGGGAGCACACACATACATATTCTTGGGAGGGGGTATTTGTTGCAGAATCCCGGCCTCATAGAGAAGATTCTGCAGCAACCCCCCCCAAAGAATATGTATGTGTGTGCACCCCAAGCAGAAAACGCTGTCTTTTCCGGGCTAATTTCCCGGGCTCACAAAGAAGAGCCCGTTTGCACCGCATGAGGCAGGGACCACTCAGAACACTTCCGAATTTTACCTCTTCTTATACCCATTGTTATTACTGCTGTATTATTGCATGTGCATGGAATGTAGGTATATGACCCGCCTGGGCAAACTTGGGCCCTCGCTCCCTCGGGATCGGGGTGAGAGAGAGGCAGCGAGGAGCGAGGGGGGGGGCTCCTCCTCCTTTTCTTTTGCTGCTTCCAAGAATAGAATACCCCCCTCCTTCCCTCCCTCCTTCCTATTTGGAGAGTCCCATCTAGAATTCAGTGTGATTTATTCAAGTTTTGGCCTACAACTCCCAGAAATCCCAGCCAATTTACCAGCTGTTAGGATTTCTGGGAGTTGTAAACCAAAACTCATCTGGAATGCGCATGCGCTGGCATACGAATTACTAATCGAATTTCGTTAGTACTTAAGTTACATTTCGAAATTTTGGGAAATTTTTTGTAAGTCTTTCTTTTACTAATCAAAAAAAAAAACTCCCCATTTGATTTACGATTCACCATTTTAGGATTCTAAATCATGCCTAATAGAGAGTCAGATAGCTAACAATGAATATTTATTATTTTATTTATTATTCATGCTTATATACCGCTCCTATTTATATTTTATTTAGTATTCATGCTTATATACCGCTCCTTCCGGCTCGGGAAAACTGTGTTAATGTTATTTAAAAAACAAATCCATTATAATTTAAATGTAAATATGCACGAGAATATGGATAAATGTTTAATAACATAGATTTATGGCAGAACATTGTTTTTAATTTACTTGAGTGATTTTTACGGTTATCTTAATGATATATGTTTTTAGGATTTATATTGTATGTTTAGGTATCGAATTCCTGCCTTGTTAGCCGCCCTAAGTCCGTCCCGCCCCCCCCCCCGGGCTCTGTTTTGGGGCTCTGTCCCCGCTTTCCTTGGATATAATTTCGTTTGGAGTGAATTACGACATTGGTCGTCCTGAAACGGATTATACCGTCTCCGAGCTTATTTACGCTCTGTGGATTACAATTACTTTGGAACTACGTGCACTTGGGATCTCCGAGCACTCACACCGGGATAAATTCTCCTTAGAGTGTGTTATGACATTAACTTTATATTTTGTTGATCTTTTGAGGACTATGCGGGACTCATGAGTATTCGAGATTGTGGTATATTACTATAATACACAGAGAACGACACGTGTACATATATTTCATTGATTTACCTGTTTGAATTATATTTTTTAACCCCATTTGGGATATTAAACGATACTATAGGACGTTTACCAACATGAATAGAGACACTTCACCATCATGAGAAAAAACACCCCCATCTGCCTCCCCAAGGACCTCATACCACAGTTTATCCCCCCCCCCCCCATGAAGACCTGGGTTGCATTCCTGTGCCTAAACAGTATTCAGATGACTCCTTAATTGTGGAGATCTGGGAATCTCTGGGAGGGCATAAAGAATGGGGGTGGATGTTATGGGGAGGCAGGTATGGGAGGGGGATGGTAACTGGTAGACCAATATAGGTCCTTTTTAACTTGTGGAATTGTGCAGGCCCGGATTAGTGGACTGTGCCGCCCAAGGCCCCCCTGTCTAAATGCCGCCCACGGGGGCGGGGCCTCTTGAGGGGGCGGGGCCAGCATGATGGACAAGGCGCAGCCAGAAGTCCTGCCCCTAGGGAGACTCACACGGCTTCCCCCGCTGCAGCCACGCTCGCACCGGTGCCCCTCCTCCCTTCACTGAAGGAAGGAGTGGCGCCCGCCCACGTGAGCGTGGCGGCAGTGGGGGAAGCCGCGTGAGTCTCCCTAGTGGCGGGACTTTCAGCGGCGCCTTGTCCATCACGCCGACAGCGGCTCCGCCCCTCCTCCCTTCACTGAAGGGAGGGGGTCAGAACCGGCATGAGGGAGAAGGCACCGCTGAAAGTCCCGCCCCTAGGGCGACTCACATGGCTTCCCCTGCTGCCGCCCCGCTCGCCTGTGCCCCAAATACGAACGGGGCGGCGGCAGGGGAAGCCGCGTGAGTCACCCTAGGGGCGGGACTTCCAGCAGCACCTTGTCCATCACGCTGGCAGCGGCTCCGCCCCTCCTCCCTTTAGTGAAGGGAGGGAGGGGAACCAGTGTGAGGGAGAAGGCGGCGGTGGTGAAAGCTGCGTCAGTCGCCTTAGAGGCGGAACTTCCAGCACCGCCTTCTCCCGCGCGAGCGGGGCGGCGGCGGGGGAAGCTGCATCAATTGCCCTAGGGGCGGCGGGACTTTCCCCCCGGCTCCTTGTCCCTCATGCGGGCGGGCGCCACTCCTTCCTTCACCCCTTCCTTCAGGCCCGGAAATGCCCCCCCCAAATCTGCTGCCCGAGGTTATGGCCTCAGGTGGCCTTATGGGTAATCCGGGCCTGGAATTGTGCAATATAATAATTTTATTCGGTCAGCACCTTAAACACTCTGACTCGGACACCACCTCAGGCTTTTTTAGTTTCAATGTTTTGACTATTTACGATTATTAGATCTAGTAGTAAACATGTTCAAAATGTTTGATTTATATATTTAAATGTCTAAATATGTTATTTTTGAGTTGTTCTATAAGTACACCTGATGTTGTACTTATCATATTGTTTATGATTTGATCTGTTTGTTACGTTATGCTGGCATTGAATGTATGCCAATTTCCTGTTGTAAACTGCCCTGAGTCCCCTCAGGGAGATAGGGCGGTATAGAAATAATAATAATAATAATTATTATTATTATTATGCTGATGTATTGGATGAAATGAAGAGAACAAAATATTATCATACAACTAGGGACTGGGCATTCTCAAATGCTAGCTAAAACATCCAGGTTTTCAAATGCCTGTGAAAAGAGGACAATATGGGTGGGTGTTCCAAAATTAGGTGGACACCACTGAGAAGGCCCTCTCACTCGTCCCAAACAGCCATGCTTGTGAAGATGGAAACCACACAACACCCCAGTAATTCTGGCTGTGAAGCCTTTGGCAATACCTCAACAAACACCGGGAATGTGGCGCAGCTGGCTGTGAGTCTCAGAAGTTCATGAGTTCGAGGCCTGCCCAGGTCGAGGTGGGCTCTCAACCTATTGTGTAGCCTGTTGTTGACTTTTGCAACCTTTGCAACAGTTGCATCTGTCAAGTAGGAAATTAAGGTACCCCTTAGTGGGGAGGCTAAATTTAACTGATTTACGAGGCCATAAAAAAGATCTCCAGAAAACACGCTGAGGAATGAAGTGCGTCAGCTCCCCCTGGTGGCCAGATGTTAAATTCCCTCTGTCTGTCTTGAGTCTTTGTGTGTCTAAATGTCATGTGTACATTGTAATCCGCCCTGATTCCCCTGTGGGGTGAGAAGGGCGGAATATAAATGAAGTAAATAAATAAATAAATAAATAAATAAATAAATAATAGTGCCTGTTCACTTGTGTCATATCTATCAAGGCAAGTACTTGGTAATGCAGCAGTACTGTGCTCAGATAGAACAGACAATCCCATGTTTCCATGAGGTTTTCTTTTCTTTTCTTGAATAGCCACACAACTTTTTCTTCCAAATCTAATAATGTATTCTTTTTTTAAGAAGAGGAACCTCCTCGGGGCGTCTTGACTGAGAACGAGACCATAGAGCCTGAAGAAAACTTGTTAGATGATTCTGAAAAAGATGGTGAGTGGAATTTGTGAAATATATTTCTTCTCTAACAGTGAGAAATCATATATAAAAAATCGTATTTATCTGCTCAAATAACTGAATGGTATAGAGCAGTGTTTCCCAACCTTTTTTGAGCCGAGACACACTTTTAACATTTAAAAAATCCTGGGGCACACCACCAACCAAAATGAAACAAAATGACTCTCTAACACAGTAATACATATAGTTCACTGACCTTGAGTTTTGGAGTTTTAGTTCACCTACATCCAGAGAGCACTCTGGACTCAAACAATGTTGGATCAGGACCAAACTTGGCATGAATACTCAATATGCCCAATAGTGAACACAGATGGAGTTTGGGGAAAATAGACAGGGAGCTGGAGGGAGGCCGAGAGAAATTTTGTGCTCACTGACGAGGAGGGGTATGAGGGAGGGGCAGGGCCCTGCGGGGAGCCAGTCTCCGGGTTTGCGGCTCTGCCGGGCTTGATGGAACCATGAACTGGGAGAAAGGCTCCCTGCAAGTAAATGGAGAAGATGTTTCTCGGGCCCTGGCTGCTTCCAAACCGCAGTTTGAAAGCAGCCAGGGTCCGAGATTTGCTCCGTTTCCCCAGGTCTCCCTCAGAAGCGGAGGGAAACCTGGGGAAATGGAAATGATGCATCTCAGGCTCTGGCTGCTTCCAAACCTTTCTTCCGAGGCTCCCCGAGGTGCCCATGCTCTCCCTGGCAGCTGGGATGGGCCGGCTGGCTGGCATGCGGAGGAGAAACGGCCGAAAGAGGCGGCGCCCCAGCCCCTTCTTCTTCGCTGCCGCCACCCGGCCTTCCTCCTCCACCTTCTCCCCCAAGCAGCAGCAGCAGGCAGGAGGGGGAAGAAAGAGACATTTTCGCGGCATACCAGATGAACCTTCACGGTACAGTAGTGTGCCGCAGCACAGCGGTTGGGAAACACTGGTATAGAGAATTGAGACAGACTGTTCCATGCCTTTGGTTCCATTTTAACATCACAGAAACAAAGGGAGCAAACTTATATGAAGTTACCAATTGGCCCAATAAACACAGTTTGTTCTGTTCTGATTGTCAGTAGCTCTTACTGAATATAGGCAAAAACCTTTGTTAGCCTTGCCTAAAGATTTCTGGAATTTTCTTGTGGTTTTCCATTCAACTACTAACTCAACATCTATCTGCTTGTCTCCAGAAATCATAGAAGTCTTTAATTGTAGGATATTTTGATTGTCCTTTTCCTGCATGGCAGGGTGTTGGATTAGATGGCCCATGTGGTCACTTCCAACTCTGTTATTTTATGATTCTATGATTCTAAGACTTGAGTTTTTAAGGGTGATGCTGACACTCTCAACTTCTGACTGTGAGTCTGGAGACTATAATTCAATCTCCCATTAAGCCATTGGGTGATCTTGGGTGAGTCACACACTCTTAGCCCCCTTTTTTCAACAAATTTTGTCAAGAAAAAAATATATGTTTGCCTCATTCAGTTCCATACTGACAGTAGACATTAATTTAGTACAGATACAGTAAAATGTGTTATTTTAATTGTGTAAATTATGTACAGTTGAGTGCACAGGTTAGTAACCCCTCCACACTTATAGAGTTGTGGCATTATGATTCTCTCTTAATTACCATGGCACCATGCTATGAATTTTTGGGAATTGTAATTTTGGGATGAGTTAGAATTCTCAGTAAGAGTGCTCTGGAGGTTCAACAGACTATAAACCTCAGGATTTTATAGGATAGAATCATTGCATTAAAGTATATTCACACTTTAATTATATAAAATTAATTATGAAAAGTTATTTAAACCTCTGTGACCTGACGGAGCCTGAGCCTGCAAAAGGTCAGCAGATTATTCCTCCTGCCTCACCTCTTTTGTTTACCAAATATACCTTGGGAAACAAAGCAACTATGCTATAAACAGGGGTGGGCAATTACCGGCCCTCCAGGTGTTTTGGACTTCAACTCCCAGAAATCCTAGCCCAGGGGTGCTCACACTTTTTCAGCATGCGAGCTACTCTTAAAGCAACCAAGTCCAAAAAATCTACCTACCCCCACTCCCGCGCGCTGCCGCCACTGCACGCTCTTGCCACCACGCGTGCTCCTGCTGCTGTTTTCCGCCCGCGCAGCGCTTCTTTTGTCTGTGGGGCATTGCAGGAAGGAGAAAGCACAAGGCGGGGCATCCAGAGGGAGTGCTCTGCCCTGCCTGTCTCACCGGCAATGGAGGCTGCACAGCTGCTTCTGGACGAGAGAGAGGCAGGGCGCTCCCTCCAGAGGCCCCGCCTCCTGCTTTCTTCTTCCTGCAATGCCCCACAGGCGAAAGAAGCATCGCGAGAGCGGAAGCCAGCAGCAGGAGCGCACGTGCATGCAGGGTGTGTGTGCACATGGCAGGAGTGCCCCATCCAGCTGGTGAGGCTCGAAGATCACCTGGAAGAAGGCCGAAGATCTACTAGTAGCTCCCGAGCTACCTAATGAGCACCCCTGTCCTAGTCAGTTTGCCAGCTCTTAGGATTTCTGGGAGTTGAAGTCCAAAACACCTGGAGGGCCGGTAATTGCCCACCCCTGCTATAGAAGGATTTTTACCTATCCCTTTATTTATTTATGTATGTATGTATTTATTTATTTATTTATTTGGATTTGTAGACCGCCACTCCCAAAGGCTCGGAGCGGTTTACAACACAACTCAGTAACGAAACATAGAATACGATATACATAAAACAGTAGATAAAGTATGTTTAAGTCACAGGGTTCCAAAAGCTTGTCTAAACAGATGCGTCTTGCAGGCTCGATGGAAAGAAGCCAAATTTCGTAGGGCCCACATTTCTGATGATAGCAAATTCCAGAGGGCCAGGGCAATGATAGAGAAGACGCTGCGCCGCGTTGAAGTCAGATGGAATGACTTCACACTAGGAGTGGTGAGAAGGTTCTGGTCTTTAGAACGGAGTGATGTTGGGGGGTTATATGGAATCAGGTGATCCCGTAGGTACACTGGCCCCAGACCATATAAGGCCTTGAAAGTAAGAACTAACACCGTGAAAGTGATCTGGCATTCAATTGGCAGCCAGTGCTGGTGCTGCAATATAGGTGTAATGTGGCAGCTCGCGGGCTCCCCCGTGAGGAGCCAGGCTGCAGCGTTCTGCACTAGCTTAAGCTTCCAGATCAGAGTCAAGGGTAGGCCAATCTACAGAGCGTTACAGTAGTCAAGTCTTGATATGACCGTAGCTTGGATTACTGTGGCTAGGTTGTTCTGTGAGAGATAGGGAGCCAGACGCTTCGCCTGTCGCAGGTGGAAGAATGCGATTCTGCTGACATTGGAGATTTGAGCCTCCATTGACAGCAGGGGTCCAAATGGGCACCCAGGCTTTTTACTGATGATAACGGGCAAAGAGCCTTGGGGATAATCAACTGAGAAGGAGATAGCTAGATATTAGGCATGGGTAGGTTCGTTTGGAATTTTCGTTATTCGGATTGAAATCTGAATAGATCCATTCCTGAAGCGATTTCAAAATGATTTGGGAAACCGGAAGTATCCTTGCCCTTTCGAAGCCACTGTCCTCATCTTTTTTCAGATCCAGGAAGTGAATTGGAAATGAATCCGCTTTGGAGGCAAGCAGCTGCTTGCATGCTGGGATGCTTGCCTCCAGTCAATGAGGGGAAACCACCTCAGGAGGGGCGATGTTTCAGCATGGCAGTCATTGCCCTTTAAAAAGGGCCGTGCATGCCTCGTGGACTCATTGCGAGCCTGGGACGCGAAGGCAGAGGGACTGGGGCAGGCTGCTTGGGTGGGAAAGGTGCCAAGCCACCGCTTTGCAAGGGAAGGACTGGGTTGGTAACAAATTCTCCTTTGCTGTTAATAATTCCCTTCCTGAATCAGGGAACCCAACATTTAAGGGGTTTTTTTTTCTCTCTCCTGGGGTTTGGCTTCTGTGCTTTGGAAAACTAGAATTCCCCTTTGCTATTAATAATTCCCTTCCTGAAGCAGGGAACCCAACATTTAAGGGTTTTTTCTCTCTCCTGGGGTTTGACTTCTGTGCTTTGGAAAACTAGAATTCCCCTTTGCTGTTAATAATTCCCTTCCTGAAGCAGGGAATCCAACTTCTAAGGGTCTCTCCCTCTCTCTCTCTCCCCCCCTCCCTCTCCCTCTCTCTCTCTCCTGGGGTTTGACTTCTGTGCTTTGGAAAACTAGAATTCCCCTTTGCTGTTAATAATTCCCTTCCTGAAGCAGGAAATACAACATTTAAGGGCTTATTCTCTCCTTGGGGTTACAAGTTGTACTTTTGGAAACTATAAATCTACTAATCCAATATTATTCTTGGGAATCAACTCAATAAAACTTGGGAAGGCCCCTTTCCTCTCCTTGTGGTTACACGTGTTATTTTGGGAAACTAGAAATCAAGTAATCCAATCCTTTTCTTTGAGAACAACACAATAAAACCTTGGAAGGCCTGTGTGGTGTCCCGCCCAGGGCCTGGGAAAATGGCTTTGAGAAATGGAGAAGCCATTTCTAGCTCCTAGCTTTCCCATAAAAAGAAAACCTGGAGTCTTTAAGCAATGAGTTCAGGACTCAAAAAATAGATGAACTCAAAACAAGGTTTATTTATTTACAATCAGTAAAACTGATGGCCCAAAAAGCTTGCTGTTGGTTGCTAGAAAAGTCTTTTAGGAAAGGGGGTTTCATCCACTTGCCTTTGCAGAGTGAGGTTCCTTTCTTTGATTCCAGGGTTCCTTAGTTGCGCCAAATGGTCCTCCGGCACACAAAGTCCTGTGGTTCCCAGAGATTACAGTCTTTGGGTGAAGGGCTGGCCTTCCTATCACTGCAATCCTGGCTTGAGAGCGTTGGGAGAAAGCTATACGTGGACAAAGATGCGTTGTCTAAGCGAGAGCTTTAGATTTCCGCGTGCTTCGTCCATGTGCTATCCTTGGAATGGAGGCAGAAAGGAAGTCCAGCCTCCCAAGTAAACTCAGGAAGGGGAGGAGTTCAGGGTGGTGCTGCCAGGTTTGGGGCCAAGCACAACTCCTCCCATCACAGTCCACATGGCAGAACAAAAGGCCATCCAGGTAAAGGGCAAACAGATACACAATACAAATGCAAACAAGCCCTGTTGCAAAATAAGGCCCCTTTCCTCTCCTTGGGGTTACACATGATACTTTGGGAAACTAGAAATCTAATCCAATCTTATCCTTGAGAATCAACACAATAAAGCTTTGGAAGGCCCCTTTCCTCTCCTTGGGGTTATTCTGGGCAGCTAAACCAGGAAATCTCTCATGGATCCCCCCCCCACACACACACACACGAGGGTCTTCCTCCAGAGGCAAACCAAGAATGGTCAACTTGGAAGTCCCTGAATAGACTCAGAAGCGGAGTGGCCAGGTCAAAAGACAACCTGGCAAAATGGCACTACCTAAAATAATCCCAAACCATGTGTGACTGTGGAGCAGAAAAGACAACTCCGCATCTGTATGCTTGTCCACTGTGCCTTGCCTCATGTACAGAGGAAGAATTGTTGGAGGCTACAGACAATGCCGTTGCTGTTGCCTATTTTTGATCAAAAGATATTTAGCCACCTTCTGTTTTTATCAGTTTTATACTAATTTATGTAATGCTTTTGATACGAAATAAATAAACCTCATTATATTTTTATGCCTGAGTGGGAATTTGAAGTCTGTTCTCTCAGAGTCAAACTACCACACTGCTCTGGCTCTTGCATTTTAACACAAACCACTCTAATCTATAAGCCTATTTTTTGAAACCTAAGAATGTCTCTCTTGTTGAATTGAACGTAAATTAATTTACAATGGATCTAAATTGCAACTGAATGTAATTGGAAGTGTGCCAATGATTATTTTTCTTTTAATTTATATAGCAATTGTCCAGCCAAGACATCCCATTATGTGCAATGCTGCTGGAGCAAGATGCCGCAGCCGCTGTCTTTCCCGTGAAAAGGTGATTGGAGACTGCCAAAAATCTTCGTTGCTGCCTGCGGTACAGATAAAGAACATACTCAGTGGAGATTGAAGACATGGAAAATTACCTGTAATTAGAACAAAATTGAGATACCAATCAAGGCAAATAAATCCTGTTTATTTCATCTGTGTTTTTTAAATAACATTCCTATAAATGTCCCCTGATAGAGGGTAAAGTATGATCCCCATATTTGCAAGAAAAAGTCATGCAGTTTCATTTATGCATGTCTCAAAAATACATCTTCTCTACAGCTTGAGTCCATTATTGTACCAGAAGGTCTTCCATTCACTAGAACAGTGTTTCCCAACTGCTGTGCCGCGAGAAAAGCTCTCTGCCCTCATTCCTTCCTCCCTCCTCCTACCGAACTCCTGCTGCTTGGGGCAGGAGGAGGAAGGGCCGGGCGGCGGCAAAGAAAAAGAAGGGGCCGGGCGCCCTTCGGCCGTTTCCCCAGCCAGCCTCCAATCTGCCATGACTCCTTCCCCTCGCTCGCTGAAGCCACGCGGAGGAGGAGCCTTACCCACTGAAGCCCGTCCACCGCTCATGCTCCTCCTCCTCTGCGCGGCTTCAGTGAGCAAGGGGCAGGAGTCATGGTAGAGAGCGGCGCCGAGGACGGGGGCTCCCCCTCCCCTGGCGTTCGGCACTCCCAGGAGCTGCTCCCAGCAGGCCACCATCCCCCAGCCGTTCTTACTGTGTTAGAGTGCCATTTTGTGCCATTTTGGTGGTGGTGTGCCCCGATTTTTTAATGTAAAAAATGTGCCAAGGCTCATAAAAGGTTGGGAAATACTGCACTAGAACAACAAGTCCTATGATTTCATCATAGCATCAAGACATGACACTTTAGTGGTGTCAAACTGCATTAGTTCTACAGTAGTAATGTACTCTGGGAAGTTGTCCCTCAATTCAAAAGATGAAAAGTGAGGGCACAACCATGAAACCAGTCTTAAGGAACCTTCTGGTTGCATGATTCAAAGTGGCTGTTCCATAGCTCTCCTCTTCACCAAAAGGATGACATAAGTGTTCTAAATTCCTACTTCTCTCTCCCCCCACCCACAGACCCACAATTACCAGCATCACTCCCTCTTGAAGATCTCGCAAGAATAGCCTGCTTCTGGCAAATGAATATCATCATCACTGTAGGGCTCAGGCTTCCTGAAAATTAGCTGAGGATGAGGCAAAAAGTATCTCAACTTCTCCATTAAGGCACCTCTCTTACACATCCTTCTCCGGACTTTATCAGTACCCTGGGGATCTCCTTCACCTCATCACGTCTGCCAGAGCAAAATGGCAGACCACATTATAGAAACATCAAGCCAGTTGAACTGCATATCATAGTAAGGGCCTTGCCCTTTCAAAAACCCTTCAGGTGAATGACCAAAATGTGTGTTGAAGACCTTCGCACTCCCTAGTACAATGTCTCAGAATTCTGCTTCAAACATACCATAGCTGGCATATTTTCCACAACTATGCACTATGCTGCCTGGACCCTCTGTGATCACAATATCTGGTTTAAAAAAACATAAAAAAAATAAATGCCTCAGAGCAAATAACATAAAACACAAAGGGAGACTTTCTGAATTAAAATACATTCTTTATTTATATTGTAGCAGATTACCATACTCCCACAAGGCAGGCTGCTCGTGCAGACGCAGTAGAAGGAGAAGACAGACAACAGGATTTCTCAGAAAGCTCAGTTTACTTTGTTTCCACAGCTGCGGTCCGTCCCTGCACAACATGGTGCTTCAAGGGAGCGGCCCCTCCCCCTTGTGAGGCACATATTTATACAAGCATCAGGGTTCAACTTATGGTTGCCCAAAATCTTATTATTGGTTAAAAGTTATGTCGCAGCTAAAATTGCAGCCTATCATAATGTAACACGGACTGTCCACGCTTCATTCTTGGAGATACAGTGTTTCTTATCTCTTGCATTCCTGCACATGCCCAGTTTGATTCCCTTACTATGGCTCCTTCTCTGTTCTGCTGTCTCTGGGCAGATTACTGCTAACATACGGGCAGTTGGAGCATCTCCTCTCTTTAACCCCCTTCAATATGAATCCAGTGAATTATTCTTTCTCTGGCTGAGAGCCATAGATCTCAGAAGTTATGGGGCGTCATCCATGCTGTCAACACTTGCAGCACTTGTTCATCTGTATTGGAAGTGGGGAACGCTCTCCTATTGGCTGGTAGGAACTGCAGTCCATGCTGTCAACACTTGCAGCACTTGTTCATTTGTTTGTCTGGACAATCGTTGAGAGAGTCCACAAAGGGACAGCCCCAGTCTCTGTGCTGGCAGTCTCTGAGCTGGCCCTTCCTCTTATTGCAGGTCTATGTGCCCAAGGTGGTTCCTTCCTCACCTGCCAATTTAGGCTCTGCAAAAAGAGAGAAAGACAAAGGCCAGAATACATTGTCCCCTTTCTGTCAGAGACAATAAGCAGTTGTTTTTCCTTTCTTCTCTAACTTGGTGCACCACTTGCAGAATGATTTGCTCCTGTTCCAACTGCAGCCATCTTTGCTGTGATTGGCTGAGCTCTGTTGACGTCACAATCAGGTGGGTGGGATTCCCTGCAGAGGCAGGACTGCAGTTCCTACCAGCCAATAGGAGAGCGTTCCCCACTTCCAATACAGATTCCCGCTCTCCAATGGCTGATGGGGGCAGACTGGTCCAAGAGACAAGGGAAGTGTAAAGAGTTCTGATTGGATGATCGGTTCCCAGTCTAAGGACAAACAAAAGGGGGCCATCAGGTCCCATGTGTTTTATTGTGAAGATAATTGTGATAGGAGTCACCAGCGAAAGGGTCCAGCACCTCTGGTGCTGTTATCCATTGAGTCCCCAAGTGGATATTGTCCATGCCGACAGGATTAAGTAGTAGGCTTGTTTAAGTTTGGTTCGGAAAAACCTAAAAGTAGAAAAAAACCTACCAAATTTGGACTTTTTAAGCAGTTTTGAACCATGCGGGAAAAGTGGGAGGGGCAAATTCGAGTTTGAACCACTTACCATTTTTCGGAATTATTCTGTAATGTTCGGATGTCTCCCAAGGTTATTTTGATTTTCAGAACCATTAAGCAACTTTGGTAAAGCCTAAACAGTTTTAAAATCTTGCAGTTTCCCTTCCCTGGCGAGTGGTGATGGAAAGAGGGATGAGGTAGGCGTGGCTAAGCACAGCCATTCTTCAAGGTCACGCCCCCAATGGTAGAGATTGCAAAAGGTCCTGCTGCCTAATAGAAAACTTCTATTCAGAACTTGTATTTATCAGTGGGAAGCTGGGTCAGTCTATAAAAACCTTTTTATAAAAACTTTGAAAATTTGCCAGAAATCCACGGATAAGTCAAAATTTATGAAATTTTGTGAGCTAACAGTGATCCATGTGTTCTACCACTGTAGCAAGTTCCATCACAATTGGTCTAAAAATGAGGGAGGGACAACCCCCTGAAGTTTCCCCAGTGCCAGTGCTGTTTCTTTCCTATTGCGCATGCGTGTCTGCCATTAACAAAGTGATTCAGAAGTCTCAGAAGTTTTGAAAAGTTTTGAACTTTTTTTCTGTTAAAATCAGAATTGACTTTAGAACCAAACCACCAGCGCCCCCTACATCCGAAATGAGTTTTGAACAATTTTTTAAAAATCAAACAAGCCTATTAAGTAGTATGTTCCTGGGAAAAGGAAAATAATAATAATAATAACTGTTTATTTATATTCTGCTCTTCTCACCCCGAAGGGGACTCAGTGCGGATTACATTACACATACGACAGACAGTCCCTGTCGGAAGTCATACAAATGACAGTACATAGTACACAATGCAATTTTAGAAGATTCCTTCTTCCTGGCTGCCTCGTAGGGTGTGCGTTGCTGGAAGTGAATTGCTCCATTACGTCACTGTTGTTATGTCATTGCGTCGTTACATCACAAGGGGGTGCTGTTGTTCCATCCTCATGACGGGAGATTCTGTTCCGCATTTCCACCCTCTAGAAAAATCTTCCCCGATTCGCGGTTCCCGGTTTTATCTACTCACAGCTGGGCTGCTTTCGAACTGCTGGGTGAGCAGACGGGCAGGGCTGCAATAGCTGGTTGTCCAAGCCAGCTTGGGGAATTGAACCAGCAACCTTCAGGTTGCAAGCACAGCTGTGTTACCACTGTGCTATCTCCTAGGCCCTGTTGTGGAGCAACAGGGCATGATCTCCCAGCGTACAGATATCCATACCAGGTGATGAATGGTATTGCAGTGCCCAAGTGACTGAGGCAAAGGGTGGCCCTGCAAATGGATCCTGTCATCCTCTGCACAGCCGTGGTTTATAGGCAGTAGAGATGGACTGGCCCCAAGGGTGATGGGTGAATGAGTCCATCATATGGAGATGATGACCAGGAAGACAGATGGATGGAATTCCCGGGGCATGAGGTGATGGCAAAAGGTCAGTAAAAGGTCTTGATTGATGACATACTTCTCCAAAGGGATTTTATATTAAGATATAAAACATAACATATTAAATACAAGTGTCCATGGATACCAAAGGGGAACCCAGCACATGGAGGCCTGGACATCGACAGGGCAGGGGAGCACAAACATGAGGAGAGCTGTGGATACCGAGAGGGACCCAGCAAATGGAGTGTTGCACTTCAGACAAGGAGCACCCCCCTAGTCACACACACAACAGACAGTCTCTGAATAATAGACTTTTATTGAAACAAATATAGTGTCCAACAAAAGGGTTAAAAGAAGATCAATTGTAGAATATATCCAAGGTAAAACACACAGTTCAATTAGTCCCAAAATCCAAAGACAAAGGTAAAGTTCCAAAATCCAAAAGCAAAGGTAAAAAGCTTGATGCAAATCCCATGAACATTACAAGACAGCTATAGGAGCAAAAACTTGCACAAGGCCTAGGCAAAATCAAGAGCTTGGAGACAAGATAGAACTTGGCATGGTATTCTGAACGAAGCCTGGAAACTGAAGACAATTTCCCTAGCAATCTAATATAAAGACAAATCAGTTTCAGTTTGCAAACCGACTGCTGTGTCGGAAGCTGACAGCCTGCCTAGATTCTCGAATGCTATCTCGGAGGTTGAATTGTAGCTCGTTAAGATTCCCAGGTGTCCCGTTATCAACATCAAGGCCTTCAGAGTCCTGAACACAAGAATTCTCATCTAATGAAGCCCTGGGAAGAGAACTGTTCCCAGGAAAGCAAGCCTCATCTGAAAGTTCACTTTGCATCTCAGAATTCTCACTAAGCATCCCATCATCAGCATTTTCAGAAACATTCCCATCATCCCTAGCATGCACATGAGCACCAGGGTGAAATGCCACATGGAGGCCAGGAGACTCACTGGGGAGTGGGGGTGTTGACATGGGGTTATAGGGGTAAAGGTGAGGTGAATGCAGTGGAAATGGGAAGAAGAGGCCTGCTCCAAGGGCTGAGAAGGGCCCTGTGGCCCATGTAGCCACTGGGGCCATTTGTGGAAGGTGAAAGCAGAAGGAAAAGACACAAGAGACAAAAAGAAATACAAAGAAGCAGATATAGAGGATAACACACCAAGGTGCACTAATCAAACAGGAAAAGATTGTTTCAAAAAGGATCCATACTTCCGAATGTGTGCAAAACCAATAAACAAAACTCCAGGCTCCCGCTCCCTGCAGAACCCTTCGCTGGGGTACTGAGTTTATTAATTTATTTTGACTCAGGACGGACGGAGGGGGAGAAGGATGTTGGGACTCAACAACAGTATACTGGCAAAAATAAACTATTTGGGTATATTTTCTATTCTAATTATTCTAATGAGGAGGGGAAATCAAATGAAAAGGATGCCAGAGAGAAATTCTCCCGATTGAAATGACACATTTTTGCCCCAGTTACGAAGTCTCGGAGTTGTGTCTTCCCGCCCTTTGTTTGGATTTAGAATCAATCCCTTGGTTTTCCTGTTTGGTACAAGAATAATCTACTTCATGTTCTGTTTCTTCCTCAATGTCCTCAACTCAAAAGGAAATTGTGGAGTAGAGATGCCATGGGATAAATCCTCCCAGAGGGTTTTTCAATTCAGAAAATGGGAGAGCAGCTGGAAATAACTCCAAAGTCTTGGAGAGACACGTCACCCAAAGTGGTGGATGAGTCCGTGATACCCAGGGCCACCTTACAGTGACAAGTTTATCTCAGAAACATTTATCAAAAATAGATAAACTTGAGAAGGAAGAATAAAATAATCCTTTTTAGAGGGGAGATCAAACGAAAAGGAAATTGGAAGGCTTTGTATGATCCAGCATTATCGCACTAATTTATGAGTAATGTGACTGTTTACTTAATGGGTATTCTTTTCAGATATGAGCCAGGGACACCATATGTTCCTTGAAAGAAACAATTGTCATGTAGATTGGTTTCCTACCCTAATTTTCTGAGTCTCTGCCACAAAAAAATTGGTATAAATACGGGGTTTCCAGTGTCATCTCCTTCATTGGTTTGGTTTTTCTGTTGTCCAGAGAGGTCCTGTCTGACTGCTGACCATGAAATCCATTCTCATGCTCCTTGCACTTGCTTTCCTGGTTTTCCAGATACAAGCTGAGCCAGAACTAGAGCAAGGGACAGAGCCTCTTGATATTTCAGATGAAAATGATTCCCATGTATCAGAAGGTGAGTAGAATTCATTAAATGTTTCTATTTATTCAATTGTTTTCTTTTTATCCCACCTTTCCCCCAACATAGGGGCTCAGATGGCTAACTATGAATATAAAACCATGTTAATTTTATTTAAAAAATGAATCCATTACAATATAAATTAAAAATAATTAACTTGATTCTATTAAAAACTTTAAAACTAAAATATTAAAATATATTATGCCTACCATAAAATCTCAATCACATCATCTTTCAGATCCGTCCCCTCATTAATGTATACCATACATACTCGAGTATAAGCCTACCCGAATATAACCCGAGGCACCTAATTTTACCACAAAAAAACAGGGAAAATTTATTGACTCGAGTATAAGCCAATGGTGGGAAATGCAGCAGCTACTGGTAAATTTCCAAAATAAAAATGGTTTCTGGATTTAGCTTTCTCTACTAGTGGGCACAGCAATCAATGCTAAAAAGATCTTGGGAGTCCTTGTGGACAACAAGTTAATCATGAGCCAAAATGTGATGCGGCAGCTAAAAAAGGAATGGGATTTTGGCCTGCAAAAATAGGAGACTAGTGCCTAGATCCAGGGAAGCCATTTTACTCTTCTATTCTGCCTTGTTCAGACCACATCTGGAATACTGTGTCCAATTCTGGGCACCACAATCGAAGGGAGATGTTGACAGGCTGAAATGTGTCCAGAGGAGGGCGACTAAAATGACCAAGGGTCTGGAGAACAAGGCCTATGAGGAACAGCTTAAAGAGCTGAGCATGTGATAGTTACTGATTTTATTGATGATTTTATGATGTTTTGTATTTTTTTTTTAATTGAATGTATTTGTATGGCATCATTGATGCATTTGTGAAGCCGCCCTGAGTCCCCTTGTGGGAGAAGGGTGGAGGAGAAATAAAGTAAGTAAGTAAGTAAATAAGTAAATAAATAAATAAATGTTTAGTCTGTAGAAGAGATGGCTGAGAAGAGACATGGTGAGGGCCATATATCAAGATGTGAGGGGAAGTAATAGGGAGGAAGGAGCAGGCTTGTTTTCTACTGCCCTGGAGACTAACTTAGGATGCAATGGAGCAATGACTTCAAACTACAGGAAGGAAAGGGAATTCCACCTGAACATGAGGAAGAACTTCCCAAGTTCAGCAGTGGAACTCTCTGTGTTGTCAAAAGCTTTCATTGTCGGAATCACTGGCTTCTGAGAGTTTTCCAGGCTCTATGGCCATGTTCAGAAGCATTCTCTCCTGATGTTTCACCCACATCTATGGCAGGCATCCGCAAAGGTTCTGAGGTCTGTTGGAAACTAGGCAGGTGAGGTTTATATATCTGTGGAATATCCAAAGTGGGAGAAGGAACTCTTGTCTGTTTGAGGCAGGTGCGAATGTTGCAATTGACTACCTTGATTACAGTGCAAAAAACAAATAAACTGTGAACCTCACCTCCTCCAAGGTGAACAGAACTACCCAAACTGGGCTCTATAGACATCAGAAGAGCTGCAAGACCGAGAACAAGTCACGAAAGTAAAGAAAAAAGATTCACCCGGGGGAAAAGTGTTCTTACCGTACATCAAGGGAGCCACTGACTGCATAGGGAAGCTGATAAAGAAACACAGCCTACACGCCATCTACAGATCCACTAAGAAAATCCAACAGATACTCCATTCAGCAAAAGACAAGAGGGATCCTCCCATCTCTGCAGGAGTCTACCATATACCATGCAACTGTGGACAAGGCTATATAGGGACCATTAACACAACAGTATTGCCCAGCCATGAATCAAGGAAGATGAAAGGCACTGCAGACTAACTCAACCTTTTGTAAGTTCATAATGCAAAATTGCTTGTTTTGTATCTGGTGGATTTTTCTTAAGGTGGTCGAGCAGGCTTTCTCTGCCTTCATGTTTATACATCAGTTCAGTTCAATGTAGATTTGCACACAAATACACTGCAATAGTAAATCTGGGAACAAAGATTTAGATACATGAATAACTGTACAAATATACAATAAACACAGAAAACACTCATATGCATGTACACATACACATTAGGATTGAAATAAGATAAATACTGTTCCTGGGGGAGGGGGTTGGGGGTGGAGGGGAGGGTGTAAAATTATTAGGCACAAGGGGGAGTAGATAAGATTGGATAAGATCACTAAGAGAATAATATGTGATATGTATTTATAATGTAATACAATGTTTAATAAAGGGGGATTGATTTTGATGTTTATTTATGTGCTTTATATTCTGCTCTTCTCACCCCGAAGGGGACTCAGAGCAGATTACAGTACACATACTTGCAGACAATCCTTGCAGTTCAACATATGACATATTACATGTGAAATTTATCACAGTACATACAGTACATACATTTTGACATATTACACACATATATAGATGAACAGAGGCAAACTTTCTGGCCACCAGGGGGAGCTGACGCACTCCTCATCTCTCTCAGCATTTCCTTCCAGCGTCCCTTGTTGTTTCTTCCGCATTCCTCAGCGATTCTTTATGGCCTCATAAATCAGTCAAAATTCGCCTCCCCACTTTAATGTGGTACCTTTATCTCCTACTTGACAAATGTAACTGTCTTTCGAGCTGCAAAGGTCGGCAGCAGGCTACACTTAAGGTCGAGACCCCACCTCGACATGGGCAGGCCTCGAATTCATGACCTACTGGTCAGAGATATCTTAGCCATCTGCGCCACATTCCCAGTGCTGTTACTCTACCTGTGTTAATAATATATATATTTTAAAGGATTGAAATGGGAGTTCTTTGATTTCTCTGCTGGGGTCAAATCTGGAATTCCACATAAGTTGAGAAAGTTGTGCAGGAAGAACAAACTGCATGTAGAAGGTTCCTGTAATTCATTGCACTTTTTTGTTCCTGGCACAACATAAACTGCATAGTTTTAAAATACAATATTTTACTACACACAGAAAACTGCATCTTTATAAAAGAAGAAGCCCACCCACTATGTATTTTTGCATTATGAACTTACAAAAACTCGAGTACATATGGTAATCCAATTTATCCGAGAGAACCCCGGAGTTGAGAAGTCACCAAAGGCACAGCACTGAACCCAAAATTTGATGGTTGGAGACAGGCCTATAGTTATCAAGTATGGTATCATTTTATCTGGAAAGCAATGGACAGATCCTTCAAAGCAAACTGTTGAGCGGGTTATGTTATCTTTTGGTCAGATTATATGAGAGCCCCAACAAACAGCATTTTCTCCAGATGTTTCATATGCATCTGTGGCTGGAATCTTCAGAGGATCCTTTGAAGATGCCAGCCACAGATGCAAACAAAACACCAGGAGAAAATGCTGCACATCTCCCTCATGATTCTGGCTGAGAAGCCTTCAACAATATCTTAGCAAACACCCCTAGTGAACATAAGAACATAAGAACATAAGAAGAGCCATGCTGAACCGGGCCTCAGCCCATCTAGTCCACAGTGGCCCACCAGTTGTACACAGGGATCTCTAGCAGAAAGGAGGGCAAAACCCTCACCTGCTCCCGACCCCCCACAACCAGTGCCCGGGGGAAATCCTGCCTGCCTCCATCAACACAGAGGTGGCACTTGGATGTCCATTTCAGTAACTACTGATTCCCTTGGTATCCATGAATCTGTCTAATCGTGCCTTGAAGCTGTCCAGGCTGACAGCTGTCACAACCTCCTCTGGAAGTGAGTTCCATAACCCGATGACCCTCTGGGTGAAGAAATATTTCCCTTTATTAGTCCTAACTTTCCTACCTTGGAGCTTTAGGGAGTGCTAGTGCTTGTTGACTTGTTGACCAAGTCATTGTTAATGTAGCAGTGCTGTGCTCAGATAGATCAGACAGTCCCACGCTTCCATGAGCTTCCCTGTTTTTCTCTTTTCTTGAAAAGTCACACAACTTTTTCTTCCAATTCTAATAATGAATTTTTTTAGAAAAAGAAGAAACTCCTCTTGGCTTCATGATTGAAAACGAGACCATAGAGCCTGAAGAAAACTCGCCAGATGATTCCCAAGAAGGAGATGGTGAGTGGAATTTGCGAAATACATCTATCCCCCCCCCCCCATCTGAACAATTTATTAGTATGCCTTTAAAAAAAATTAGAAAAAGAATCCCAGGATTTTCCACCCTGTGTGTTTTCGCCTAGCTTCCTCGTGGTCCATGATGCCAGCTGAAGTTGTCAGCACAATGAATCCGAACTGACACAACGGTAGCAGGTTGTTCTGCCACTTTTCCAAATCTTTCAGCTGGACATCAAATCTAGGGCTCATCACACCACAAAAGAAATATATTTCTTCTTTATCTAACAGTAAGAAATTATATCTGGAAAAACATATCTCTCTGCCCTGAGTCCCCTTTGGGGTGAGAAGTACGGAATATAAATACTGTAAATAAAATAAATAGCTAGGCACTCCAATCTTCCTAATACAACCAAGGCAGACTACGTTAATTCAGAGGTTTTTCCATTCACAGGCCTACAGAAATCTGCTTCACTCCTTTTCATTCATTCACAAACACCAGAAATATCGACAGATCAGTATCCCAGAAAAGTCAAGAGGGTTGTGCCCCCCTTGTCCTTTCCAAAAATGTAACCTGGATTGTCTCCCTAGCTCCACCTGAATGTGTATATTCAATTCAACCAATCTCATCACAAGGGGACAGGGAGTGGAAGGTGGAAGTCCTATAGGCATACACAGAGAGAGTTTCTTATCCCTGTGGACAAAGTCCATATTAATTCCATTAGCTGAAATCTCCTCCCATTGTTAAAAAAATTTCGTTGACATGTTTCCTGGTGCCACTCAGATGTTTTCCCAACTTCCCATTCATATATGCTGGTAAGAAGCAGCTCATAAGTTCCAGGAAAGGTTAAATGAACCCACTGAATTGTTTATCTCCCACAATTTTAATGTGTTTAATGAAAACCCTTCATTTGAGTTTAATCAAGCTCTTTTGTTCAGTCAATCAAGAACTTATTTACATTTTGCTCCATTGAGCTTCTCTTAGACTTCAAATCAATGAATGACATTTATTTATCCACCATGGGGAAACACTAACTAGCAATGACATCAGAGGCAATTCCTAGGTAACAGGAGTCTGGATCTTAGCTGTGCCATTTCTCCACCAATCAAGGCCTGGTGCAGTTAATCCAAAAGGCTGTCAAAGTGACTCTGGATTCACAGTCTAAGCCACTGATTCTCAAAGTGGGTGGTATTGCCCCCCGGTGGGCGGTGAGGTGATCCAAGGGGGCGGTGGGAGGCTCAGGGGAATTTGGGGGGTGGTGAACCCCTTTAAGGGGGCGGTGAACGATTGACCATTTGGAAGGGGTCATATGGCCCCCTTCGCTTTGACCTGCATATTAGATATTTGGATTAGAATTCGTAAGAGTAGCAAAATTATTTATGAAGTAGCAACGAAAATATGGTTGGAGGTCACCACAACATGAGGAACCTTATTTAGGGGTCATGGCATTAAAGAGGTTGAGAACTACTGCATTAATACATACATATTTTGTTTAATTGCTATTAAATTTTTAAAAAACTAATTTCTAGGGGGGGCGGTGAGTAAATTTCTTTCTGGAAAGGGGGTGGTAGGCCAAAAAAGTTTGGGTACCACTGGTCTAAGCGGATAGTGAAATCACACAGGGGTACAACTTGGTAGTGTGAAAAGAGCTGAGGATTATGCAAGAGCAGAAAAACCAGTGCAATGTCCTTTGGGTAGTTTTCCTATAACTTTTAGTCTTGTCTTCTGTCATCTGATGGCATCAAAGTGCACAACTGAGAGGCTCCATATAATGTAATCACCTTCATTTAGCATGCTGTGATGCAGTGAACATGAAATCTAGTATGTAGATTTTTACCTGGAAAAAAGGATGAATTCTCTTTCACCTCACTGCTTTTCTATGGCTGAGTGGGAATTTGAACTCAAACTACCACACTGCCCTGGCTCTTGCATTTTAATACAAACCACTCCAATCTATAAGCATATTTTGTGAAACCTAAGAATTTATTGCTTGTTGAATTGAAGTTAAATTAACCTGCAGCTGTTTTAAACTGGAACTGAATGTAACTGGAAGCATGCAAAAGATTACTTTTCTTTTAATTTCTATAGCAATCATCCAGTCAAGGAGTACTAAAATCTGCAATGAAGCTGGAGCGACATGCCGTAGCCGCTGTCTTTCCCGTGAGACGTCGATTGGAAACTGCCGTAAAAATGTTCGTTGCTGCATGCGGTACAGATAGAGAAGATACTCGTTGGAGATTGAAGACATGAAAAATTACCTGTAATTAGAACAAAAATGGAATACTAATCAAGGCAAATAAATCCAGTTTATTTCTCATCTGTGTTTTTAAATAAAATTCCTATAAATGTCCCCTGATAGAGGGTAAAGTATGATCCCCATATTTGCAGGAGAAGCACCTGCAGTTTCATTTATGCATGTCTCTCCAGCATGACTCAATTTTTGTACCAGAAAGCCTTCTGTTGACTAGAACAAGTCTTATGATTTCATACGAGGGCGGGTCAATAAGTCAGTGACTTTTTGAATTTCCCGCCTCTTAACGTAAAGGGCAACACCGCTCCTGTCAACAAGCATCTGTCAGTTGACTCTTGTCAAAATTTGAACAAGCTGCGTCATTTAGTTTGTGTTTGACAGCCATTGATAGCAGACTACCGCGTGATTTGAGAAGAAAATGGGGAAAAAGTGAATTTTGTGTGCTCATTAAGCTTTTTTTTTTTTTGCGGAAAAAAGCATCCCTCAAACCAAGGCTAGGCTTGATAAATACTATGGGGACTCTGCATCATCAATTTCAATGGTAAAAAAGTGGTTTACTGAATTTCATTGTGGCCGTACAAGCACGGAAGATGCTGAACGTTCTGGACACCCAGTTGAGGTCTCTACACCTGAAACAATTGAAAAATTCATGATATTGAGTTGGCCGATCGGAGATTGAAAGTGCAAGAGATTGTGAAAGCCATAGGCATCTCACATGGCTCAGTGGTTTCAATTTTAAGTGATCACTTGGGTATGAGAAAGCTTTCCGCAAGATGGGTGCTGCATTTGCTCACAATCGACCACAATGCAAGGGTGCACACATGTGCAGTTTCCATGGCAAAAATCCATGAATAGGGATACGAATTGCTACCTCATCCGCCCTATTCTACGGATTTAGCCCCGAGTGACTATTTCTTGTTTGCAAACCTGAAGGAATGGCTCGGTGGAAAGAGATTTGACTCCAACGATGAAATCATCTCACAAACAAATACCTATTTGGATGACCTCCACAAATCTGATTTTTGGAAGGGATAAAATATTAGAGAAACTTTGGACAAAGTGTATAGAGCTCAAAGGAGACCACGTTGAAAAATAAAATGATTTTTTTATCCAAAAACCTGTGTTTCATTCAAAAGGTCACAGACTTATTGACCCGCCCTCGTAGCATCAAAGCATGACACTTGGTGTCAAACTACATTAGTTCTAAAATGTTAGTGTACTCTGAGAAGATTTCCCTCAATTCAAAAGACTAAAAGTGAGGGCACAACCATCAAACCAGTCTAAATGCACCTTCTGGTTGCATGACTTAAAGTGACCGTTCCAGAGCCGTCCTCCATAGGAGTTCCAAATTCCTACTTCCCTTTCCCATTGCCTTGGGGGGAAAGCAAGCATCTGTTTCGCCCCCCCACCCCACCCCCCAATTACCAGCATCACTCCCTCTTGAAGATCTCCCAAGAATAACCTGCTTCTAACAAATGAATGTCATCACCACTGTAGGGCTCAGACTTCTTGAAAGTTAACTGAGGATGAGGAAAAAGTATTTTAACTTCTCCATTAAGCCACTACTCTGACTCAGTCTTCTCTGGAGTATATCGATCCCCTGGAGATCTCCTTCACCACATCATATCTACCAGAACAAAATGGTAGGTCACATTGTAGAAATATCAAGCCATTTGCACTGTATATCATAGTAAGGGCCTTGCCCTTCCAAAAAACTAGGTCATTCAAACCTAGGTTGAATCATGAAGGGTATGTGTTGTGATTGAGCCTTCAGCTACTACTAGTAGTAGTATTGGGGAAGATGCTGGCTCAATAGCATCAAGCAATAGTATGGACTGGGGTGGGGCTCTGGGTGATCAGGACTCTGCAGCTGGAAGGAAAAGGGCTGCTAGTGATTCTAGTGTGGAAGGATTAGAACAGAGGAAAGGAATTCGGCAAATACTTAGAGCACCTTCTGATTCAGACACTTTCCAGGGTTTTTCTGGGGAAGAAGAAATGGGTTCAGAAGAAAGTGATATGGAGTTAGATCCAACGTTGGTGCAGGAAGTAAGGGATGTATGTAACGAAGAATCTACTTCGGACTCGTTTTTTGGGTTTGAGAGTGATTTATTCTGGCCTTCTGGAGGTTCAGAAATTGAGTGGCACTCTTTAAGCACACAACAAGAGTTGGCAAGAGTGGAGGCAAACACAGAGCACCGCAGCTGTAGGAAATACAGCAGCTGGGGACTCTTCAGAAGACAGTGATGTGTAAGTGCTATTTAAGAAATGAGTTTTGGGGGCTGCCTTTGCGGCGGTCAAAGAGTTGATGTCTGGTTCTTGTTTCTGACTATCTTGTGTTCCTAATATCCAGTACTTTGTTCCAGTTTTCCTGATACTCGTGAGTTATGGGCTATTTCTCCACTTTGTTCCTGGGGTGAGCTGCTATGGCAGCGCTAGCTGATGTTTGGGCAAAGGTGGGGGGTTTTCAAATTCATGTATGCTTTTCTGTTTAGTTATCTGTCGTGTGTCCCAGAGGCGGGGCTTGGTCTCCGCTGAGTTTACGTGAGTTCCTGCTACAGAACGTGGTATTGTATGAAATGGAGGGAGGCTGGTGTTGTGTTATGGGGGCTATGATTTGTGCTATTCATGTATACTCAGCTCCTGTGACCCTCGGAACGTCTCCTTCTTTTCATCTGGCTTTCTCTGGCTTTGGACTCCTGGACCGGTTTTGACACTACTCTTCTGGACTCTCCCTACGTACATCGCAGACGGACGTCTACTGTTTGTTTTGGGCAGTTTTGGTTGTTTTTCCCTGGGATTTTTGAGGGTTTTAAAGCCGAGTTGGCTACTTTTTTGTTCGTCCTTTCTCCAGTGATTGTTCAATAAACTTTTTGTTATCCCCTTTTACTCCTGGGCTTGGCTTCTTGGTCACTGCATCACAACAGTATGTGTCCCAGGTTTGATCCAGATCCATCATGGGTGGGATCTCCTGATGTGGCTGGACTCCAACTTTCATCATGTTCTATCAACCCCAACCCAACGGTATTTTAAGTTGGATCATGATGGGTATATGTACTACATTTTTCAGGATTCACAACAACCCAGTGATTCCGGCCATGAAAGCCTTTTACAATACATTGAACAAAATTAAATAGTCAGCTTTCCACATTTGTGGGTTTGGCTTTTGAGAACTTGATTGTTCATGGATTTGATTAAAACATTCCCAGCTCCCACAGAGTGACCATATTGCCAACTTCTGTTGGAAGTTGGCCATCAAGTGACCTAGACATTCCTACAAAGCTGTTCTCTCAGCTTAAACGAAGTCTGGTTTTTCCTATTTTCATAGGGGTCCTGTATCACTAACCCAGTGAATATGGTTGTACACTATTAAAATACAGTGGACCATTCATATCTACTGTGGTCTGGCTCCAGGACCAAAATCCAAAGATTCTTAACTCTCATTATATACAATCACATAGTTAAAAGGTGTCCTTTATATAAATGACAAAACAAGTTTTGCCTTTTGGAATTTTTTGCATGTGAATATTTTCAAGTTGTGGATAGTTCAGTCCATGGATACAAAAGGTCAGCTGTAATATTTTTTGTATTATTTCATATTATATTATGAAGCTTTTAAAATTAACATTGCAATAAAACCCAGAGTATATGTCCTGCTATAATTATTATGCTATAATTGTGCTATTAGGGTACTCAAGCCTCTCCGTTGGCACCCCCTTGTTGTGGGGGAGAGGCCTGCATACCCTAATGAAGTTGTGAGCTATGCTGGCGGTGACATAATAGCCACTGGTAGTGCCTCCCATGCCAGAGAGGTCACAACCAAAGGGTCTGACAAAGAGCGTCAATGGGCAGGATGGGCTCTCTAGCCTTTTGGCAACCATCCTAGGAGGAGGAAAACTCTGATTTCAAACCCGGGCAGATGGTGCTCGCTTAACCCTGTAAGGTCAACCATCTAGAGAAGGAAACTCGAACCAAACCTACGACCTGAGGACCTCGCTGCCACCGTCCCAGCTTGCTAGGCCCCGGCAGATGAACCTTTGCTTTAAAGGGTGAGGCCAGTTCTGTGCATGCTGCGCTTAAACCAGAAAAATCCATTGCACAGGCTCGAAGGACACATCCAACCTCTGAATCATCAACACACTTGTAAAAAGCGTGGGATGAGTCCTTCCTGAATCTTCCTTCGCAAATAAAAGCCAAGAAGATTGTGCTTTGGGAAAGGGGCATTGATCTTTCTTAAAATCAAACAGATAGCACTAAATAAAGGAGTCAAACGAATATTGTAGTTTTCAAATGCTTTACTGAAAGTGGCAGAGCTGATTAACAGAGGATTTGTGCAGAATATTGGAAGAAATCACTCTTCTTTATAGATGAGAAAATTCTCAGCAAGGAAGGGTGCACGGAAGTGTGTCCCATTTTTCACAGAACACAGCACTTGAAGACCTCCGGCCCTGGACAGTCGTTGAATTGCTCTTTGAACACTCTTTCGGAGAGACACAGATAGTTCCGAGGAAGGCAGTACCCCATAAGACCAAAGCATGCATAGGTCGTCAACCGTGAAGCAACAGCTGAGTTTTTCTCCAGTCCGTGGTCTGTACAAGCAAATTAGGAAAATCAGGCAGTTAGTGCAGACAACAAAATATCAAATATCACATCATGATCTATATCCTGGTGGTACAAATGAGATTGACATAAATCTTGATTCACCTAATAACAACTGGTGCAATGAGTCTGATATATGGACCTCATTCCATTAACCTTTTTGTCCATCCTAGGACGCTTCCAGGATGGAGACCGCTGGAGCCCATCACGTGATTCTTCTGGTGGGGCTCTGTCCTGGCTCCATCCTGGAACCACCCTAGGAAGGAGCCCGGAGAATATGGGATGGGAAGCTTCCTGTGATCTCATAAGGAAGAACAGGGCCAGCACAGTGGGAAACCAGGTAGCAACGCTTTCCACTGTGGGATAGGGAAGGAGGCAATCTGGGCAACGTGGGTTGCAGGGTGACAGTTTTCCCTGCAACTGTCTGAATTTCCTTGCTGTCCTGTATATGCCCTTGTTGTCACCCAGCTTGAGGATCTCAATGTGATGAGGCCCTTATTTAGGACAGTTGGTGGGATTCAAAACCAATGTATTAATTTTATTAGACATTGACACAATACCATATATTGTTACATATATGGTTTCTTGAGATAAAGGTGTGGTAATAATAATAATAATAATATGGTAATGTAAATTTATTTATTTATTTATTTATTTAATTTTTTTGTATCCTGGCCTTCTCGCCTCCATGGAGGGACTCAGACCAGCTTACAGCAGAATTCAATGCTATACAAATTTAAAACATCTTAAACAGCATATTAAAATACATAAAAAACAGAAATACATAAAAACCACATTGCAATTAAAACCACATTCCACTCGGACTATAAAAGTGGTCACTCATTTCAGATTGAATTCAATCTCGGCTTATTCTGGGAAACCCTCATTCCACATCCAAGTCTTCACCCGCCTCCTGAAGGACAACAGGGAGGGGGCAGATCTAACATTGCTTGGGAGGGAGTTCCACAGCCGAGGGGCCAAAACAGGGAAGGCCCTGTCCCTCGTCCCCACCAGACGCGCCTGCGAAGATGGCGGGATCGAGAGCAGGATCTCTCCAGATGATCTTAATGTCCTTGATGGTTCATAGGGGAGAATTCGTTCGGACAGGTAAACTGGGCCAGAACCGTATAGGGTTTTGTAGGTAAAAAGCAGCACTTTGAATTGTGCTCAGAAACTAATTGGCAGCCAGTGGAGCCAAGGGAGTTGTATGCTCCCTGTACCCCCGCCCCATTAGTAACCTGGCTGCCGAGCGTTGGACTAATTGCAGTTTCCGAACAGTCTTCAAAGGCAACCCCATGTAGAGAGCGTTGCAGTAGTCAAAAGACATTTAAATAAGTTCTCTTATTAAAATGACCCTACTTTTTAAAAGTCCTTCAAAATGTGAAAAACATATATTTAAACAATTTAAACAATTTAAAAACATAACATGAAAGTAATGCCACAAAAATAATAGTGTCTCAACAGAAAATTCTTTGACTTCTTATGAAAGTAGAGGAGATGGAAATTCCATGTCCTGGGATCAGTCGCCGCGTAATTTTACTCTCTTTCTCGTATTCACCAGATAGGTCTATGGTGGTGTTTGGGATTGGGAAAACAATTTTCACTCAAATTATTAATATTATGGCAGTTCACAGAGGGTGATAATAATTTTCAAAAGTCTGCATCCAATAGGGCTTTATAGACAAAACCTTTACCAGAGAAACTTGCACCCAGTGAAGCTATCTGAACAAGAAACTTAAATGTTTTATCTAACCAACCTATCGGCTTTCTGTCTGCAACTTCTTGGATCTGCTGAACTTCCCAGTTTCTAAAGGCAGCACCATGAAGGGTATATTAGAGTAGTCAAGTCAGGATGGACAAGGTATGTGCATGAAACACCATAACCTAAATGTCTGCAGTTAATATCTACCACACATGTAATAACATTAAGGAGATTCATTTTAGCTGGAAACAAATATCAAATAAAATATGCATAATTAGAGTTGGGGAAGACTATCAGGGTTATCCAGGGGACTATCAGGGTTATCCGGTGGCCAGGGGAGCTTTTGCACAGTTAAGACTCGTGCGCCAGCTGCGCCCGTACCTTGGGAAGTCTGATCTAGCTACGGTGGTCCACGTTCTGGTCACATCCCGAATAGATTACTGCAACACACTCTACGTGGGGCTGCCTTTGAAAACGGTTCGGAAACTCCAACTAGTCCAAAGGGCAGCAGCCAGGCCGAGCCCAATTCAAAGTGCTGGTTTTGACCTTTAAAGCTCTATACGGTTCTGGCCCAGCTTACCTGTCCAAACGCATCGGCCGCTACGTCCCACCTCGTAATCTAAGGTCATCCGGGAGGCCCTGCTCGCTCCCGCCTAATTCCCAGATGCGGTTGGTGGGGCGCGAGAGATAGGGCCTTCTCGGCGGTGCCCCGCCTGTGGAATGCGCTCCCTATCGATGTACGATCCACCGCATCACTCCTGGCATTCAGGAAAAAAGTAAAATCCTGGCTGTGGGACCAGGCGTTTGCTCACCAGCACTAGGCAGCATTTTAGGACTGGATTTTAAATAGAAAGTAGATGAAGAGGACCAATGTTTTTATGGATTGAACATGGTTTTAATCTGGAATGAATTTTATGGAACTGAATGTATTTTTAATGTATCTTAACTGGAAGGGTTTTTTTGGGGTTTTATATTGTTATTATGTAGGCATGGAATGAATGAGTCCCCCTCGGGGGTTGAGAAGAGCGGGGTAAACTCCTGAAATAAATAAGAAATAAATCCATTCCAACCCCATTCTGCTCTATAGGAATACACATTCAAAGCATTCCCAACAAGTCCAGTCTCTGTTGTAAAACCTCCTTAGAAGAACACTCTACCACTCTCTGGGACAACAGCATGTTCGTGTGTTAAACAGTCCTTACCATCAGGAAGTTCTTAATGTTTGAGTAGGTTCTCTTTTCCTATCATTTGAATCCATTAATTATATGAAATTAATGTACTGTTAACTACATTCATACTTCCCTTTTCTCAACACTAGAGATTCAGGATGCCTTATAAATTAAAAAAGAATCATCATAGATGTTGGAGAATTTCCTTTTCCAACTAGTTGCCCTCAAAACATCTCAGCTTTGACTTCTGTCTGTGGTCAGCAGCAGAATATATAAGAACTCTAGATATTTTAATCTGGAAAGTAGGGGTGGATATCTCCGGTCGTAATACTTTAATTTATGTTAGTTTTTCGTATTTCAAATTATTTTGACTCTATATTGTCCATCGTCGTCCAACCCGGAAGTGACCTTTCTAAATCAAAACCGGGTCAGCCATCTACGTAAAGGGCGCGTTATTAGGTTGTTCCCGCCCTTTCTTATCTTTAACCCGCCTTTGGTTGTCAGCTGACGAGAGGCTGCATCTCTTCTTGCCAGATGACACCCAAACACAGGTTAAAGATAACCCCCGTTTGGGTCTCGGCTGACGAGAGGCGATTGCCAGGCTGCCCCTTCCACCCTCCTGTCGCCATCTGACACGTGGGTTAAAGGTTGGTTTCTGGGCTGGGAGAGGGGAAGGGAGGCGCCTCCCTTCGCCCCTGCGAGCTCGAAATCCAACCTGGGCTACAAGCCATCCCACTCCTCCGTTCCCGTCCCCCCGCAAGCTCAGAGACATACCGGGTTATATTTAACCCGGTATGCCTCTGAGCTTCCCTGCCTTCCCATCTGAGAGGCATCTTGGATTAAATTTAATCCAAGATGCTTCTGACCTGGGGGGGGAGGGTAGAGTGGAGAGCAAGCCCTCCATTCTAGCCTCCAAGCTGGCATAACGAGTAAAAACGAAAATTTGTTAGTAAATACGTTTCAATTACGAAATTTATTTTAAAATTTTCAGAATAATTTCTGTAAGAACCCAGCAAGGGAAAATCCTCGTCCAACCCGGAAGTGTCCTTTCTAAATCGAAACCAGGTCAGCCATTTACGTAAAGGGCGCGTTATTAGGTCATTTCAGCCCTTTCTTATCTTTAACCCGCCTTTGGTTCTTTAACCAAAGATAACCCCCGTTTGGGTCTCGGCTGGCGAGAGGTGAGTGCCAGGCTGCCCCCTCCACCCTCCTGTCGCCATCTGACATGTGGGTTAAAGGTTGGTTTCTGGGCTGGAAGAGGGGAAGGGAGGCGCCTCCCTTCACCCCTGCGAACTCGGAATCCAACCTGGGCTAAAAGCCATCCCACTCCTCCGTTCCTCCCCACCCTCCCGCAAGCTCAGAGACATACCGGTTTATATTTAACCCGGTATGCCTCTAAGGTTCCTGGCTGGGGAAGGAACGGAGGAGTGGGATGGCTACAAGCCATCCCACTCCTCCGTTCCTCCTCCTCACAAGCTCAGAGACATACCAGGTTTAATATAACCCGGTATGCCTCTGAGGTGGAGGGAGTGGCTTGCCATCCACTCTTCCCTCCCTGCCCGTGCCAGCTCAGAAGAATCCTGGGCTACAAGCCATCCCACTCCTCCGTTCCTCCTCCCCACAAGCTCAGAGACATACCGGGTTAAATATAACCCGGTATGCCTCTGAGGTGGAGGGAGTGGCTTGCCATCCACTCTTCCCTCCCTGCCCCCCCCCCCCACTGAGAGGCACCGTGCTTTAAATATAATGTGCGATGCTTCTGAGCTTGGGGGGAGGGAGGAGTGGAGTGCTTGCTCTCCCTTCTCCCCTTCCTGCCCCCCCCCCCTCGAGGCATCGTGCATAAAATATAATGCGTGTTGCTTCTGAGCTGGGGGGAGGAGGGAAGAGAGGAGAGCAAGGCCTCCATTCTATCCTCCCTGCCTTCCCAGCTGAGAGGCATCTCGGATTAAATTTTGACCTGGGGGGGGGGGGGAGGGAGTGGAGAGCAAGCCTCCATTCTAGCCTCCCAGCTGGCGTAACGAGTAAAAATGAAAATTTGTTAGTAATTACGTTTCAATTACAAAATTTATTTTAAAATTTTCAGAATAATTTCTGTAAGAACCCAGCAAGGGAACCCCCCCCCCCCCGCCCCTACGAGTTTAGAATCAATTTATTTATGGATCAACCACACCTACTGGAAAGCACTGGGTTAGGGAAGGTGAATGGGTCCAGATAGCTCTCACTTGAACTATTAAAACATGTAGTCCCATTCAGTCGAAGGGCTTCAGTGCTTTATTTGAATGCACACTCCAAGCCTAATTAAGAGCCAGGAAATAACCCAATTTCCCCATTTTCTTCTTTGGACTCTGGACAGATACATGGCCATACTTAAAATCCTGTTTGTTTTCACAACTGCATGACTGATCAAAACCATGATTGTGAGAGCTTCGCATACTCTTCAGAATTGTTCAGACCAACTTACCATCTTCTTGGTAGTCAGGAGGATTTGGAGCACCAGGATTTTCTGATTCTTTCTCAGATGGTAAAGCCGGGCTTGCTTGGACCTGGAAAACCAGAAAGGCAACAGCAAAGAAAAGGCAAATGGTTTTCATGGTTGACTATCAGCCACAATCTCACCAGTAGTTCAAGGAGGCAAATGCTCAAGGGAGACAAGGCTAAAGAATATGTAGAAGGGCTTGCAGATAACTGGTATTTATATCCATTTTAAAGTGGGGTAACCAGGAAGCTCACTGGAGTTAAGTTGCTTCTCCAAGATTGATGCCAACATCAGGTATCACTTTTCAGCTATTAATGTCACGTTGAAAGTAAATGCATTCAGGAAATGTCTGGTGTTGTTTGCTTTTTTGCTCAATAATTTCTGGAATAGAGATTTATTTGACTTGCTTTGTTTTGAGGGTGCTGCCCAGTTATGGTAGTCTATTTTGCCAAGTCTTGCTGAAACATTGCCCAGATTACTTCTCCTGTGGTTTTTATTCCAAGTGTTCAGAATAAAAATGTGCCATTATTTATTTATTCATTTATTTATTGTTCATTTTTATATACCGCTCCTCCCTGCAGGCTCGGGGGAACAGATTAAAATACAGATAAAACACTTTGTTATATAAAACACAAGGACGTGGTCAGAGTTGTCCGGGGGAACTTAGATTGAAGGCCTGCTTAAAAAGGGTCGTCTTGCAGGCCCTCCGGAAGGGGGCTAACTCCGTGATAGCCCGAACGTCATCTGGTAACGCGTTCCATAGCGTCGGTGCCACCACAGAGAAGGCTCGTTGTCTTGTCACTGAGAGACGACAGGAACAAACTGATGGAATCATCAGAAGGTTTTGTTCCACTGAGCGCAGAGATCTCGGGGGAACGTATGGGGTGAGGCGGTCCCTCAGGTACACTGGCCCTAGACCATACAAGGCCTTAAAGGTCAAAACCAGCACCTTGAAAACAATCCGGTACTCTATTGGCAGCCAGTGCAATTGCTGTAGGATTGGTGTGATGTGCTCTCTCGCAGGTGCTCCCACCCCGCAATCGAGCGGCAGCATTTTGCACCAGCTTGAGTTTCCGGGTTGTCGACAAGGGAAGGCCAATGTAGAGGGCGTTACAGTAGTCTAACCTCGAGATGGCCGTCGCCTGGATCACCATAGCGAGGTCATTCCTGGATAGGTAACTATATCAACATAATTATGATGATAACTATATCAACATAATTTTGTCCAGATCAAGGATGTAACACCATCACTCTACTTAGCTTTGGTCAGGCCTCAACAGGAATACTCTGTATAGTTCTCTGTCCAGATTAGGAAGGATATTGTCAAACATGTACCTTTGCAGAGGAGGACAGCCAATGTAGTCACAGGTCTGGAAGCCAAGCCATACAAAGAAGGGTTGAGAGAGGCAGGCATGTCTAATTTGAGAAAAGATATAATAACCCAATAATAGTCAGTCTGTCTTAATGAAGGTAGGGTGACCTTGCTTTCTGTTTTCATTGGTTCAGGTCCTCCCCTCCTGAACAGAAGAGAGGAGAATTAAGAATGCCTTGGTGGAAAAAGCTATTCAACAGTATAGTAGACTTTCTCAAAAGGTGGTAGTCTTTACTTCACTGAATGACTTCAAATAGGTATTGAATCCTCACTTCAGAGATACATTCAACTGGGAGTTAGACTGAATGGCAATTGAGATTCCTTTCAACTCTACGACATTTCCCATCTGAGCCTTCAGCTCTCAGTCATATAGGGAGATGTTTAGTTGGTCCAGCATGCTTTGGAGACTTTGCAACAGAGTTGGAAGAGACCTCATGGGCCAACCCCCTGCCAGAAGCAGGAAAATTGCATTCAAAGAACCCCCAATAGATGGCCATCCAGCCTCTGTTTAAAAGCTTCCAAAGAAGGAGCCTCCACCACATTCTGGGACAGAGAGTTCCACTGCTGAACAGCTCTCACAGTCAGGAAGTTCTTCCTCATGTTCAGATGAAATCTTCTTTCCTGTACAAAGCGGGCACAAGTGCCCTAAGAGGAGAAGGACAACTCCCCAGTAAACAGTTATTTAGTTTCCTGTAGTTTGAAGCCATTGTTCTGCGACCTAGTGTCCAGGGCAGCAGAAAACAAGCTTGCTCCCTCCTCCCTATGACTTCCCCTCACATATTTATACATGGCTATCATGTCTCCTCTCAGCCTTCTCTTCTTCGGGCTAAACATGCCCTGCACTTTAAGCCGCTCCTCATAGGGCTTGTTCTCCAGACCCTTGATCATTTTAGTCGCCCTCCTCTGGACACATTCCAGCTTGTCAATATCTCCCTTCAATTGTGGTGCCCAGAATTGGACACAATATTCCAGGTATGGTCTAACCAAGGCAGAAGAGAGGGGTAGCATGACTTCCATGGATCTAGACAGTAGACTCCTGTTGATGCAGGCCAAAATCCCTTTAGCTTTTTTTTTGCCACCGCATCACATTGTGGCTCATGTTTAATCTGTTGTCCACGAGGACTCCAAGATCTTTTTCACACGTAGTGCTCTCGAGCCACGCATCCCCCATTCTGTAGCTTTGCATCTCATTTTTTCTACCTATGTGGAGTATTTTGCATTTGTCACTGTTGAACTTCATTTTGTAAGTTTTGGCCCATCTCTCTAATCTGTTAAGATTATTTTGAATTCTGTTCCTGTCTTCTGGAGTATTGGCTCTCCCTCCCAATTTGGTGTCATCTGCAAACTTGATGATCATGCCTTCTCACCCTTCACCTAAGTCATTAATAAAGATATTGAACAAGATTGGGCCCAGGACGGAACCCTGCTGATGGCACTCCGCTCATTATCTGAGGCTTATCTGCGGAATGTCCAGAGTGGGAGAAAGAACTCTTGTCTGTTTAAGGCAAGTGTACAAGTTGCAATTGGCAACCTTGATTAGCATTGAATGGCCTTGCAGCTTCAAAGCCTCGCTGCTTGACCTCACAACCTCTGAAAATGCCTACCATAAATGTGGACAAAGCATCAGGAGAGAATGCTCCTGGAACATGGCCATACAGCCCGGAAAACCCACAGAAACCTAGTGACATCTTTGTTTTCTGATCTGAACTTTTTACACAAAATTATTGGGCTTGGCCGACTTACCAGCCGAGCAAGTTGCGTGGCGGGGGTTGCCCTCGCCGCCATCTTGGGGAGAGAGAAGGGGCCTCTTCTTCCCAGAAGCCCTAGGGTGGCGGGAAGGTTTCCCGCCACCAACGCCGGCCAGCCAATGACAGGGCTGGCCCCGCCCCGCCCCCTTTTTGTGCCGGCTGGCCTGCACTTCCACCTGGACAGCCTAGTTAAGGCTGGTTAAGGGGGGGATAACGTCCTGCCCCCCTGGGGTGCCGAGTTTCCGTGGACAGGCTTGCAAATGCCTTTGGACATTCATGGGGGCTGTATGACCCTGATCCAGGGCCCATGCGTGGCTGCCAACCCTTTGTTCCTGTTTTCAATAAATTAGTTGTGGCCATTTCCATCCAATCACTTGTATCTGTGTTATTGTTCTTGGAGCAAGATGTGTCACCCTTGCACACGCAATTAAAGTATTTGGCATAAAATGACAATTGGGCTATTCATATAAGGTGCATATGAAAACATACAAGAATTTTGTGTTTAGATATGGGTCCCACCTCAAAGTTATATCATTATCTCTATGCAAAACTCCAAAATAATTCAGAAATTTGAAACACTTCTGGTGCCAAACATTTTAGAGGACGGATGTTCAATCTAAATCATTCAGTTGCAGTTCTCCTTCCATAATTGCACACTGGCTGATCTTTCAATCTAAGATAACATTTTAACTCAAAGAAAAATGTGATGATCTCAGATTTCCCGATTTTGGTAACCACACTTTTAAGCAAACAGATAACCCATAGCCAAAAACGAACCCACACTCCAAAATACGATAAACAAAGATTGCAATGATCAACAGACAATTTATTGAAAGGTGTGTAAGGGATTATTCTCATTGATGGCTTAACATTGTGTTAAGAGATTTCAGCATGTTGTTGAGTTCTTCAGTGAAGGCAGCACTTGTAAAGCTTCTTGTTAGAGCAAGTGTTGTACTGTTCCTTGAACATGAAGCCAGAGTCACAAGCAAAACTGCGGGGCAGGCAATACCCAATCTTCTGAAAGCAAGGTTCTCGAATTCCTCGGAATTGAGCTTCTGCTTCATTTTTCAATCCTTTACCTGCATGAAAACATCAACATTTATCATAGTGATGTTTCTAATCGTCTCTCCAAAACTCTAAAACAGGGGAAACAATTTCTACCATTAAAAAAAAAAGGGGGGGGGGGGACTGGGGCACAGTTGATTACTACATTGAACCTGGATGCCTATACAAAGGTACAACATGCAAGGTGCAGCATAAAGAGCCAACATGGTGTAGTGATTTGAGTGTTAGACTAGGGCAGGGGTAGGGAACCTATGGCTCGGGAGCCAGATGTGGCTCTTTTCCTGATTGCATCTGGCTCTCCAGAGCAGCCCGGACCTCGGTTTCCCAGCATGCAGCAGAGAGGAGTGACGCAAATGCGCCACGACTGCCGCTACCGCACCGCTATCACCGCCACTTCCTCATCCCCCACTTCTCTTGCGCCCTCTTCGCCAGAGATGGCGGAGCCTGGCGGCGGCGCCCCATCCTCATCTTCCTCTTTGTCCTCGGCCACAGGCCTCGGGGGAGGCGGCAGAGGCGGACCTGGCCTTGGCACCGCATACCCGGCCTCGCTGACCCTGGGGGATACCCATCTCATCGCTGTCATCGCCGGGCAGCTCAAGAGCTGCTGCCTTTTTGATGCCTTCCGGAGAGACTGCCTCACCGACATCGACACCAAGCTCCGCCTTGGCCCCGCTCCCTCCTCTCCCTTCCTTCCTTTTCCTTTCTTTTCCTTCCTTCCTCTTTTCTTTTCCTTTTCTTTTCCTCCCCTCTTTTCCTTCCTTCTTTCCTCCATTCTCCCCCTTCCTTCCTCTTCCTTCCTTTCTTTCTCCCTTTCACCCTTTCCTTCTCTCCTTCCCCCCTCTCTCCCCTTCCTTCTTTCCTCCATTCTCCCTCTTCCTTCCTCCTCTTTTTCCTTTCTTTCTCCCTCTTCACCCTTTCCTTCTCTCCTTCCTTTTCCCGCCCTCTCTCCCCTTCCTTCTTTCCTCCATTCTCCCTCCCTCCCTCCTCTTTCTTCTTCTATTCCATTCTCCCCCAGTCTTCCTTTCCTTCTCCTTCCTTTCACTTCCCTCTCCCCCTCTTTTCTTTTCTTCTTTTCCCTTCATTATTTTACTTTTTCCTCACTCCCTTTTCTATATTTTCCCCACCCTTTCCTTTCCTTTCCTCCCTTCCCATTTCCTTCTTTCTTTTTCCTTGTCTCTCTCCTGCTTTTCTTTTCTTCCTTTTCCATAGTTCGTTCTTCTTTTCTTTCTTTCTTTCTCTCCCCCTCCCCCTTTATTTCCTCTGTCTCCCCCCCCCCCCTTCATCTTCTCTTCCTTCCCAGAGTCCTGAGCATGCCTTTTGCAGAGCCAGCTCTGAAGTGTCCCATCATTCTGCCGGGGGGAATCCTTTTCTCATAGTATGTATACTAGGCATGGGAAAAAAGTTATGAAAATTAAAAGATTCGTAAGAAATGCTACTTTCGAGCGTTTCCGCACCTGGAACGCCAACCAGGAAGTGGACTTTCTTTTTAGAACCTCGGGGGCCAGGATTTTCTTAAGTGTCGTTATTAGGTCGTAAGGGGGCATAAGGGGGCACCCTCCTTCTCTCTCACCACCCTCCCGCCTCCCTTGCCAATATTATGGCAAGGCAAGCCCTAAACTCGCTCCTTCCCTCGGCTGGAAGGCAGCCTGGAAAAAATGTAAACAGAGAGGATTACTCAGTAAATCTGCAAAGGAGGGCACTTTGGATGAAGGGCCCTCCTTTGCAGATTTACTTCTGAGTAATCCTCTCTGTTTACATTTTTCCAGGCTTCCTGCCTCTCCTGCCCTGCCAGGATCTAAGGCATCAAAGAGTATTGGGGTGAGAAACCAACCTAATGTATAATAGAATGAATGCTACTGTAAGTGCCACTGCCTAATATTATAAGTAATCCAACTGGTCATACCTAATTCCATGCACATGCAATAATACAGCAGTAATAACAATAACAAGAGGTAAAATTCAAAACCGGTATTCTGAGTGGTCCCTGCCTCATGCAAACGGGCTCATGCGGTGCAAACGGTGCAAACGGAAATTAGCCCGGGGAAAAGCCAGCTTGGGAGCACACGCATACATATTCTGGGAGGGGGATTTGTTGCAGAATCCCGGCCTCATAGAGAAGATTCTGCAGCAACCCCCCAAAGAATATGTATGTGTGTGCACCCAAGCAGAAAACGCTGTCTTTTCCCGGGCTAATTTCCCGGGCTCACAAAGAAGAGCCCGTTTGCACCGCATGAAGCAGGGACCACTCAGAACACTTCGGTTTGAATTTTACCTCTTCTTATTCCCATTGCTATTACTGCTGTATTATTGCATGTGCATAGAATGTAGGTATATGACCAGCCTGGGCAAACTTGGGCCCTCGCTCCTCGGGATCGGGGTGAGAGAGAGGCAGCGAGGAGCGAGGGGGGGGGGTTCCTCCTCCTTTTCTTTTGCTGCTTCCAAGAATAGAATACCCCCTCCCTCCCTCCTTCCTATTTGGAGAGTCCCATCTAGAATTCAGTGTGATTGATTCAAGTTTTGGCCTACAACTCCCAGAAATCCCAGCCAATTTACCAGCTGTTAGGATTTCTGGGAGTTGTAGGCCAAACCATCTGGAAAGCGCATGCTCTGGCATACGAATTTCTAACGATTTTCGTTAGTACTTAAGTTACATTTCCGAAATTTTTGGGAAATTTTTTGTAAGTCTTTGATATACTAATCCAAAAAAAATCCCCCCCCATTTGATTTTAGAATCGCCATTTTTCGATTTGTTCCCATGCCTAATGTATACATATACTCACATTTAGTTGAATTCAGTCTTAAAATGTATTATATATATTATATGGCTCTCACTGAAATAAATTTCCAAATATTTTGCTTTCATGGCTCTCTGAGTCAAAAAGGTTCCCGATCCCTGGACTAGGGGCTTGTCTATATGAATCCAAAAGCACAGATTCACTCCAAATGGATCGGTAGCTATCTTCATAGCATACAATGGCATCTGGTGACTATTAAATGTTTATTTAGAATAAACTGATTTTGCCCTGCTTTTATCAAAGCCCAGAGGATGACAAAGCGGACCCAGCCATAGCCGCAGCAGAGCAGAGCAGAGCAGCAGACGATCGGAGGCTGCAGGCCTCTGCCCATTTTTGCCCCCAGCCATTCCCCAGCTGATCGCCCTGCCATGGAGTGCCTGCCATCCCAGCTTTGGACAGCCTGCTGCTCCGGAGAACAATCGGAGGAGCGGCGGCTTTGGAGTGCCTGCCATCCCGGGAGGCGATCCAGACCTGCAGCAGGAGCAGTCAGCGATCAAGTCTTCCGGGTCGCCAGGGCGATCAGCCACCGCAGGTCGCCGACTGCTCCCGCTGCAGGCCTGGATCGCCTCCCGGGATGGCAGGCACTCCAAAGCCCCCGCTCCTCCGATTGTTCTCCAGAGCAGCAGGCTGTCTGTCGACGCAGGCCCCACAGCCTGCGATGGGATGGCGGCAGCGGTACCCCTTTCTCTTAGCCCTGCCCCCAACGCCCTTCTCCCCGGGCTGGACAGAATCGGCTGCCGGGCCGCATCCGGCCCGCGGGCCGTAGGTTGCCCAGGTCTGGTTTAGAACCATTATTGACCAGGCCTACTATCTACACTGACCATTAATGCAGTTTAAAGCTAGCTCTAAATTGTAGTAGCTACAATAGAGTCCGATCAAAGTGTGCAAAAGAAAGCCCTTTATATACATCCGTTATCTGTGGTTTGTACAACTGCCATTCAGGCCTCAAACGGGTTCCAAGATTTGCTATGTAATTATCTGCACAGCAAAATCACTTTCTTTAAAACTGCATTAATCGGTCAATATAGATGGAACCCGAGTGTTGGAACATACAATGGGTTCTCTTATTAAGATCATAAATGTCTGTTCACATTAGGGTCAATATTTCAAGAAGTCTCTCTTCTTTTGCCTTTTTCTATAAACTCTGTCATATAGACATATCTTGCCTTCCTCTATAGTTGATCCTGAAGCTTAGCTGGCAGCCATGCTTCAAGGTCAACTTCCTGCTCTGACCCTTGGATTCTTGTATATCTCCCAATACCTACTAGATGAGTATTGACTTGGTCCAACTTACCATCTTCTTGTATGTTAGCAAACTCAGGATTCGGATTGCTCTGTACCTGGAAGACAAAGAAAGCAAGAAGAAAGAGAGGGTAAAGAGTCTTCATTGTCAGATGTTGGCTATAGCCAATGAAAATAAAAGTAACCCTCAAAAAAGGAAGTTCCGAAAAATTTGAGGAAGACTTTTCCAAATCCTTGGTATTTATACAGTTTTTCTCCTGGGAGGAAACTACCCATGGAATTTTATTTTGTCTCTAAGGCTACAGTTAACACAATTAAATTTCACTTTGTAGTTGCCACTTGAAACTACTTAAAACGATTTGAAACTCTTTCTGTGTACAATTCACCCAGTCCTTAACTGAATGAGCAACCTAATTATCTCATTCTCTTTAGCACTTCAAACACTTCCCTTTTGCTGGACGAAATCCAACTGCGAGTCCCATCTAGAGACAACCCATTGCCTTGCTAAGTTCCAGCAGAGCCTTAGGCCAGATCTACACACAATGCAGTATAACTGCATAGAATTGCATTAGTTTATGAGTCTACATTGACTCAAAGTAGATCCCGCCATAGCAGTGGTTCTCAACCTTTCTGATGCCGTGACCCCTAAATACAGTTCCTCATGTTGTGGTGACCCGCAACCATATTTTTGTTGCTACGTCATAACTACTACTGTTATTAATTGTAATGTAAATATCTGATATGCAGGATGTATTTTCATTGTTATAAATTGAACATAATTAAAGCATAGTGATTAATGATAAAAACAATATGTTTGAGGGAGTATGGGCAATGGGTGAAGGGATTTGAAGTACCTTCAGCCAATTCAGCTCTGACTTCCACAGCCCAATGAGACCCCCACAAATTTTAGACCTGCACCAAACTTGGCACACAGAACTCCCATGACGAAGAGAAAATACTGGAGGGGTTGGGAAAATTGACACTAATTTAGGGGACATGTAGTTCACCTATATCCGGATAGCACTGTGAACCCAAACGACTATGGATCTGGACCAAACTTGGCACAAATATTCAATATACCCAAATTTGAACACTGATGGAGTTTGGGGAAAATAGACCTGGTGTCACGATGCACGGACTTGGCCGGCCCCTTAATCACACACACAGAGACAGAGTAAAGGCTAACTACTTTATTGAATATAAAAACAGTTCCAAAGAATATAGTCCAATAGAATATGATATAATCCAAAAGGCTTGAAGTATCAATGTCCAAGATAACGTAGCAAATAGGCAAAAAGCTTGGCAAGGCTCCGCAACCGATGCGGATCAGGAAACAGGGCAAGGCTCCGCAAACCCTTGCTATCTCTCTGAGAGCTCTCCTCCCTAGCCGTTTCCCATGCGCCTTCTTCCATATCTTCCTCAGGAGGCTCCTGGGAAGATCTCCCTCCCGGATGTTCATAACTCCACGAATCGCTATCTAACTGCACCTGGTTATCTGAATCATCCCTAGGACCAAAACACATTTCTTCCCAGGCCAAGCTCTCTGTGGGCGAAAGAGGCCCCTGAGGGGAAAGCTGCCCTTCACCCCAGTCATCTAGCTCATCCTCTGAATCATGTTCTAGCCCAGCTGGTTCTAATGCTAATGGGACCCCAGGTCCTGTCCCCTGCCCTCCAGGCACAAACGAGAACTGCTGTGCTACACCTGGACACTTGGGAATTGGAGTTGTGTGGATTTATAGTTCATCAAAGAGCATTCTAAGCTCCACCAATAATAGAATTGAACCAAAGTTGGCATATAGGACTACCATGAACAACAGAAAGGCTCGCCCTTCACCTCGCACAGGAGCTGGCAGCCATTTTGGAGAGGCAGAAGGGGCGGAGCCAACCGAGGCGGCTTCGTGACTCCCAGAAAATGGCCCAGCGACGCCCTTGGGGGTCACGACCCCCAGGTTGAGAACCACTGCGCCATAGCATCTGTAGTGTAGAACTGTTTCTTACTTATGATGATGAGCCAATAATGCTTACAGCATCATTGTACTGTCTGCAAACGAGACCCAAAAATGTTCTAATTTGCACATTTTATGTTGATGAGCACACTTTCATATATTACAGCTGGTATGATGGAGACAAATGGAAAGCCTTCCAAAATAATGAAAGTTTACTTTAGTGAATGATCAAAATCCAAAGACGAGAACGGATTGGCAACCAGTTAAATCCTATCTAAATACAATAAATATAAAACACTAAGGGTATGCTGTACGAAATCAGAATGGCATCGATATGATTTAAAAACAGTAAGGACTCAAGAGGGTATAATTTCCCCGGCAAACCGAACCGGAAGACTTTTCAAGACTTTTCAATTCAATTTCATTGTATCATTTCTATGTATCATGTCTTTTTCTCTTCACACTTCATGTCCCCCTCTTCCCCGTTTCCCTTCCCATTTCTCTATCTTTCCTTTTGCTATAATTCTATACTTTATCTTTCTTAACTTTATTTTATATTGTAAAAAAATCTTCAATAAAAATAATAATTGAAAAAACAACAAACAAACAAAATAATGAAAGTTTGTTTTTTTCTATATCCAATTTTCTGAACAGAATAAATAGAAGATGGACATGTTGATATTCATCTTTGCCAATAGTTATTACGGAATTTAACATTTTATATGCGATCATCTGTTTTAATGATTCTTACTTTTGTAAGAACCCTGGTGGCACAGCGGGTTAAACTGCTGAGCTGCTGAACTTACAGACCAAAAAGTTGGTGGTTCGAATCCGGGGAGTGGGTGAGCTTCCACTCTTAGCCCCAGCTTCTGCCGACTTAGCAGTTTGAAAACATGCAAATGTGAATAGATCAGTAGGTACTGCTTCTGTGGGAAGGTAACAACGCTCCATGCAGTCATGCTGGCCACATGACCTTGGAGGTGTCTATGGACAACACCAGCGCTTTGGTTTAGAAATGGAGATGAGCACCCCCCCCAGAGTTGGACACGAGTAGACTTAATGCCAGGGGAAACTTTTACCTTAACCCTATTATTGGTATAAATGTGTCTTTGTTGTGAGATTTGGGTGGGATGAGTATTTACTAGGCATGAGAAAAATGAAACGGAAATTAAAAAGATTCGTAAGAGATTCGTATGTAATGGGACTTTTGAGCTTTTACGGATCGCTGCCGCGAACCCGGAGGAACTGGAAGTGACGCTGCTGCTAGCTAGGCAATGCATTCTGGAAAGTGTAGTCCTCCACGCTTCCCCCCCCCCCTCCTTCTCTTCCCCGTTGCTCTGCTGCCATGCCCCATCGCAGGGGCCAGCTTCACACACACACACACACGCGCGTCTCCTCCTCTCTCTCCCTGCGCCTCTCAGATGCTTCTCTTCCCGTTGCTCTGCTGCCATGCCCCATCGCAGGGGCCAACTTCAGCCCTCCAGGTACGTGTTTTGGACTTCAACTCCCATCATTCCTCACAGCCTCAGGCCTCTTCCTTTTCCTCTCAGCCTGGGCAAACTTGGGCCCTTGCTCCCTCAGGATCGGGGGTGAGAGAGAGGCAGCGAGGAGCGAGGGGGCCTCCTCCTCCTTTTTTTTGCTGCTTCCAAGAATAGAATACCCCCTCCCTCCCTTCCTCCTTCCCTCCCTCCTTCCTATTTGGAGAGTCCCATCTAGAATTCAGTGTGGTTTATTCAAGTTTTGGCCTACAACTCCCAGAAATCCCAGCCAATTTACCAGCTGTTAGGATTTCTGGGAGTTGTAGGCCAAAACCATCTGGAATGTGCATGCTCTGGCATACGAATTACTAACGAATTTCGTTAGTACTTAAGTTACATTTTAGAAATTTTTGGAATTTTTTTTGTAAGTCTTTTTTTTTACTAATCAAAAATAATCCCCCCATTTGATTTTAGAATCGCCATTTTTGTATTCGAAACCATGCCTAGTATTTACTTATGTTTGTTGTATGGCATTGAATGTTTGCTGATTTTGTTGTTCACTACCCTGAGTCCCTTCGGGGCGATAGGAGTGCATATAAAGTTTTATTTTATTATTGTCAGTATCAGATGTTTTTATAGGTCCCACTGTCATCTATAGTGCACAAGCATACAAAATACCCCATGTTCAATCTTTAGTCTCACCAGATAGGGATCAGAAATCTAGTTGCATCAAATCCAGATTTTGAGGGAACAGGATACTGCAGGCCAAACTCTTGGGAAACATATGTGGAGACTCAATTCTAATGCTGCTCAATTGATATTTCAGTATTTCAAGAGCACTGTCCTTTCAGAACCTCAATCTACCTTGCTTTCAGTTTCAAAATCGCATTGCCCAAGAATGCAAAGTAGAACAGATCTGGCAATAGTATTGTTTTTATTGGCTTCATGCCCCTGTTGTTTCTCATGTTAAATTAATACCTACTTTTGCTTTTCACACCTCTCATGTAAGTAGGATCCTTGAAACAAATACAAAGTGTTTGGGAACATTCTTATCATCAAAAGAGGTACTTCTCCCTGGCTATTTGAATAAAGAGTCTTTTCTAAGAGTGCCTTCTTATGACCATAACACAGTGTTTCCCAACCTTCCTGGAGCAGCAGCACATTTTTTACATTTACAAAATCTTGGGGCACACCACCAACCAAAATGACACAAAATGACACTCTAACACAGTAATACATATAGTTAATATGTTTTAAAATGTATTTATTAGGCATGAGAAAAAAGTTATGAAAATGAAATGATTCGTAAGAAATTCGTAAGAAATGCTACTTTTGAGTATTTCCGCACCTGGAACGCCAACCAGGAAGTGGACTTTCTTTTTCGAACTTCGGGGGCCCGGATTTTCTTAGGTGTCGTTATTAGGTCGTAAGGGGGCGGCACCTCCTTCTCTCTCACCACCCTCCCGCCTCCCTTGCCAATAAGTATTATGGCAAGGCAAGCCCTAAACTCGCTCCTTCTTTCGGCTGGAAGCCCGGAAAAAATGTAAACAGAGAGGATTACTCAGAAGTAAATCTGCAAAGGAGGGCACTTTGGATGAAGGGCCCTCCTTTGTGGATTTTCTGGGTAAACCTCTCTGTTTACATTTTTCCAGGCTTCCCTGCCTCTCCTGCCTGCCAGGATCTAAAGCATCAAAGAGTATTGGGGTGAGAAACCAAACTAATGTATAATAGAATGAATGCTACTGTAAGTGCCTAATATTATAAGTAATCCAACTGGTCATACCTACATTCCATGCACATGCAATAATACAGCAGTAATAACAATAACAAGAGGTAAAATTCAAACCGAAGTATTCTGACTGGTCCCTGCCTCATGCGGTGCAAATGGGCTCTTCTCTATTAGCCCGGAAAAGCCAGCGTTTTTCTGCTTGGGTGCACACACATACATATTCTTGGGGGTGGGATTTGCTGCAGAATCCCGGGCTCATAGAGAAGATTCTGCAGCAAATCCCCCAAAGAATATGTATGTGTGTGCACCCAAGCAGAAAACGCTGGCTTTTCCGGGCTCACAGAGAAGAGCCCATTTGCACCGCATGAGGAGGGACCAGTCAGAATACTTCGGTTTGAATTTTACCTCTTCTTATACCCATTGTTATTACTGCTGTATTATTGCATGTGCATGGAATGTAGGTATATGACCAGCCTGGGCAACTTGGGCCCCGCTCCCTCGGGATCGGGGTGAGAGAGAGCAGCGAGGAGCGAGGGGGCTCCTCCTCCTTTCTTTGCTGCTTCCAAGAATAGAATACCCCTCCCTCCCTCCCTCCTTCCCTCCCTCCTTCCTATTTGGAGAGTCCCATCTAGAATTTAGTGCGATTTATTCAAGTTTTGGCCTACAACTCCCAGAAATCCCAGCCAATTTACCAGCTGTTAGGATTTCTGGGAGTTGTAGGCCAAAACCATCTGGAATGCACATGCGCTGGCATACGAACTACTAACAAATTTCGTTAGTAATTAAGTTACATTTTAGAATTTTTGGAAAATTTTTTGTAAGTCTTTCTTTTACTAATAAAAAATCCCCCCATTTTATTTTAGAATCGCCATTTTTGGGTTCGAAACCATGCCTATTATTTATACACTCAGTGTGAAACCTGGGCCTGTTTCGATGAACACAACATAGATATCCTGGCAGGAATGGCAGAAAGTCACAAACTTCCCACACAGAACTCCCATGACCAAGAGAAAATGCTATAAGAGTTTGGTGGGCATTGATCTTGAGTTTTGGAGTTGTAGTTCACCTATACCCAGAGAACACTGGACTCAGACAATGTTGGATCCGGACCAAACTTGGCATGAATACTCAATATGCCCAAATGTGAACACAGATGGACTTTGGGAAAAATAGGCCTTGACCTTTGGGAGGAAGGCTGAGGAAGGCTGGCGAGGGAGTCCCTCACAGAATCCCGCCTGCCTTTCCTTCCTCCGAGGGCCCTCCTGCCAGGCCCCGACCCTTTCCTCCACAAAAGAAGGCCCCTTCTACCCTTTGGGGCCCTTCCTCCTCGAGGGGCTTCGGGGGGCGGGCCAAGGGGAAGGGTGCCCCAGCGCCTCACCTGGAACACTGCATGGCTGAGCTAGGGCGCCTCCGGAAGCAGCTGGCTCCTTTGCTTCCTTCACCGCCATAGGAGAAAGGTGAATGCGTCTGCCACCCCTGGGACCTAGTGTGCATGCGCCCAGACAAGCGCACTTCCACTTCCATTCCCCACCCTCCCTCGATTGGAGGCTGGCTAGCTGGGGAAACAGCCAAAGGAGGTGGCGCCCCAGCCCCTTCTTCTTCTTCACCGCTGCCCGGCCCTTCCTCCTCCTCCAAGCAGCAGCAGGAGTTCGGCAGGAGGGGGAAGAAAGGGGGGAAGAGAGGTTTTCCCACGGCACACCAGGCGATCGCTCACAGCACACTAGTGTGCCGCGGAACAGTGGTTGGGAAACACTGTCTTAGCACACTAGAATGTTACTCCTTAGCATAACATTGCAAGTTAATATTACTCTTTACTTATGCTTCGAACGCACCCTGTGCCAAATAGCCTAGGAGCCTGGTATAAAATCACCAAGTACACCAACAGAAGGACGTTTCTAGGCATTAAGCAAAGATATATCTAGTACCTTTGCATGCAGGATCCCAGATGCCACTTCATATCCTGCTTAGACCACTGACAATTGACATGTGGGGTCCCACAAGGATCTATTCTGTCCCCCATGCTATTTAACATTTACATGAAACCGCTGGGTGAGGTCATCCAGAGTTTTGGAGTATGGTGCCATCTCTATGCAGATGACACCCAACTCAGCTTGTTCCTTCTCATCCAGACCGTCACAATGGCCAGGCACTGGTCCAGTATCTGAGGGGCTTCCTTGGAATCTGGTGCAAAAGAGTAGTGGAGTTGGGAGGATCAGTCCTGATAAGACAGAGGTCTTCCAGGTCAGTTGTTCATCTGACCAGGGTATTGGGTGTCAACCTGTACTGGACAGGGTTACACTCCCCCTGAAGTCACTGGTCTGCAGTTTGGGGGTCCCCCTGGATTCAGCGCTGACACTTGATGCGCAGGTGTTGGCGGTGGCTCGTGCGCCAACTGCGACCATACCTCGTGAAGTCTGACTTGACCATGATGGTCCACGCCTTGGTTACCTCTAGACTGGATTACTGCAATGGACTCTATGTTGAGCTACCCTTGAAGATGGCCCAGAAACTTCAACTTGTCCAGTGATCAGCAGCCAGATTAATAACTGGGGCAAGTTACAGGGAGCGGTCAACCCCCCCTGTTTAAAGAACTGCAATGGCTGCCATTTATTTTCCGGTCCCAATTCAAGGTACAGGTGATCAGCTATAAAGCCCTAAATAGTTCGGGACCCGCGTACCTTCGTAACCAGATCTCCCTCCATGAACCAGCATGAACCCTCCGCTCCCCAGGGGAGGCCCTCCTGTCGCCCTTGCCAGTCTTGTCTGGTGGGCACAAGGGAGAGGGCCTTCTCTTCTATGGCCCCCCGATTCTGGAATTCCTTGCCCGGAGAGATTAGGAAAGCCCCCACTCTGGAGACCTTTAAAAAACACCTGAAAACCTGGCTTTTCTGCTGTGCCTTAGGAGAGCAGTTATTTAATTTCTACCATTGCTTTCCTCAATGCCCCTGTTTTGGAGTCCATCCCTCCTCCCTCATAAAGGATGTTTTTCTCCGTAAAGGATGCTATTCCGCTTATCTCACCCTGAGTTTTTAACACTTTATATGTGTGCCTGCTGCCCGCCCTGTCATTGTGATTTTAGATATCTAGTTGTATATTGTTTTTATTTATATGTATGTATTTTATTGTGTTTATTGGTAATGTTTTGATTTTATTTTATTGTAATTTGTTGTTTTGGCTTGGCCTCATGTAAGCCGCCCCGAGTCCCCATTGGGGAGATGGGGGCGGGGTACAAATAAAGATGATGATGATGATGATGATTATTATTATTATTATTATTTGCCTCACAGCTACTCTTTAGCTGTGATCAATTGAATCTTGGCCTTATGATCTTCTTGTTATTGTTGTTGTAGTAATAAAAATGTATTTTCTATGCACTCATAGAAACATGCACTCATAAATCAACCTCATGTTTGAGTTAAGGGCAGGTTTGGAGGCTAAATTTATTTAAGGAAGCAGCCACCCCTGACCACCACCACTGCCATTTACCCACCTAGGCATGCAGAAGGCCTTTCACAACTTTACTAAGAAAAGGGAATTGTTCTTTCTATTCCTTTCTACTTTTTACCAAAAGTTAAAGTACAATATTAACTCTCTTTTTTGGAAAAAGATAAACCATCCCCTTCTTTGAGTAGGGTAGTGAAAAGTGACAGTTTAGTCCAGTGGTGTCAAACTTGTGGCCCTCCAGGTATTTTGGACTTCAGCTCCCGGAATTCCTGGCCATTGGACAAGCAGGCTACACCTTCTGATGTTGGGGACCCAAATATTTGGAGATCCACACGTTTGACACTTCTGGCTTACTCCTTCCTGGGAAAGCCTAAAAGATGCACGAGCCCCACTCTACTGTATTGGCAGTCCTTTAAGTGGAAGTATCAATGACCCATTTTCAGCATTTTCTTACCCAGGAAATTAAAAGGTCTGGAAGTGACACCACAGAGGAGAAAGGAGAGAGTTTAGTACTTCTTTTTGGTTTTTCTAGACCAGTGGTTCCCAACCACTGGTGGTTCCCAAACACCAGTGGTGGGCTGCAAGACCTAAAATAATGTGCATGGTTCTAAATTATTAAATATTGTTTTCTGTGGGAGAGCAGATGGTGACTACTGGATGGCATATGTTCTGTATCAGGAACTAGAACTGATATGGTCTATCCAATGCAATTCTCTGAATCAGCACCCCAAATAATCAGATTGAATCTAAAGTTGACCAAAAACTGATTCATAACCCTTTTGGTACTAATGTTGGAGAGTAGTCCCTGGTCAAACAGATCCCTGGTCAAGTGGTCCTTGGTCAACATGGTCCCTGGTCAAAGTGATTCCTGGTCAAGTAATCCCTGGTCAAAGTGTTCCCTGGACAAGAAAAGTAGACAGACAAAAGTCTCACATTTCACCATTCTATTCCTTGCCAAATATTGACACCAAAATTCTGGATTCTCTTATCCATGGGACAATGTCAGTAGGGTACCTTAACTCATATATATACTGACATTGACCCATAGATAAGAGAATCCAGATTTTTGGTGTCAATTTTTGGCAATGAATTCTAGACTTATGCATTAGTACATATAGCAATTAGCAAAGGTGCATGAGCTTTTACAAGAGACATATGTTACCATGTTTCTTGAGTGAAAGAACTTCTCACAGTTTGGGCTTTGTGTCTCCTTGGGTGTTTCAAAAATCACAATTTTCTCTTGGGGAGAGATCATCTGTAGGCATGGCGCAGGATGTTATCAGTTATCAGTATGCTGATGACACCCAAATATATTTCTCCATGCCTTCTAAAATAGCTTTAGATAAGAATAGCGTTTCTCCTCTGAATGAATGCCTTGAGGAGGTAATGGGATGTATGAGGAAAACAAGTTCTGTATGGGGTTACACTCTCCCTGAAAGACTGTACTCGCAGCTTGGGAAACAGGCTCCTGGATCCATCCTTTCAAATGTCAGCCCAGGTAGATGTGACCGTCAAGAGTGTTTATCAGCTTTGGCTGATCTGCCAATTGCACCCCTTCCTAGATGTGTAGGACCGGAAGATTGTAGCGCATACACTGGTAACCTCAAGGTTGGGTTTCTGCAATGCACTTTACATTGGGCTACCTTTGTACCAAGTTCGGAAACTCCAGGTGGTTCAAAATATGGCAGCCAGGTTGGTTACAGGAACATCGAGGAGTGAGCATATTGCACTCATTCTAAAGTCACTTCCCTGGCTGAGAATTGGTTTTTGGGCACAGTACAAAGTTTTGTTTTTGATCTTTAAAGCACTACATGGTTTGGGTCCAGGTTACCTACAGCAGTGTTTTTCAACCTTTTTTGAGCCGCGGCACATTTTTTACATTTACAAAATCCTGGGGCACACCACCAACCAAAATGACACAAAATGACACTCTTAACACATTAATACATATAGTTAATATGTTTTTAAATGTATTTATACACTCAGTGTGAAACCTGGGCCTGTTTCGATGGACACAACATAGATATCCTGGCAGGAATGGCAGAAAGACACAAACTTCCCACACAGAACTCTCATAACCAAGAGAAAATACTATGAGAGTTTGAGTTTTTGAGATGTAGTTCACCTATATCCAGAGATCACTGTGGACTCAAACAATGTTGGATCAGGACCAAACTTGGCATGAATACTCAATATGCCCAAATGTGAACATAGATGAAGTTTGGGGGGAAATAGACCTTGACATTTGGGAGTTACAGTTTCTGGGATTTATAGTTAACACACAATCAAAGAGCATCCTGAACTCTTGCAACAATGGAATTGAACCAAATTTGGCATATTGAACTCTCATTACCAACAGAAAGTACTGAATGGGTTTGCTTGGGAATTGACCTTGAGTTTGGAAGTTGTAGTTCACCTGCACCAGAGAGCACTGTGGACTCAAACAATGTTATGTTATGTTATTGCTTGTTTTCTATCCAGAATCACAATGTTGGAAGGAGGCTCACCACTTTCATGTCCCTAAAACAGGCATGGGAAATCTTCGGCCCTCTGGGTGCTTTGGACTTCAACTCCCACCATTCCTAACAGCCTGAGGCCCTTTCCTGCTTAAGTGGCTGAGGAGGGAAAAGGAAAAGAGCCTGAGCTGCTAGGAATGGTGGGAGTTGGAGTCCAAAACACCTGGAAGGTCCAAGTTTGCCCATGCCAGCTTTTGACAGAGACCTCTTCCTCCCCCTTCCCCTTCACAACCTTTCTTCCCCCTCTTGCCAAACACTTACTTTTTCTTCTACACTGCTGCTTCTGCCGCCATTTTGATCCGAGGGGGCAGCGTGAGCATGTTCAGGAGAGGAGAGGGGAAGGATGAAGACGTGACCCATGCGGGCGCTACTGTGCAGGCTCACCCATGTCTTCCTCCCTCCTCCCTCCTCCCTCCCTTCAGATCAAAATGGTGGCAGAAGCGAGCAGAGCAAGGCTGGGAAGAAGGGAGCCGGAGTGGAGAAGAAAAAGTGTTTGGCAGGTTGGGGAAGAAAGGATATTGGAGGTTCCAATTTCCCACGGCACACCTGATGATCGCTCACGGCACACTGGTGTGCCACGGTACACTGGTTGGGAAACACTGACCTACAGGATTGCCTTTTGCACACTTAGGTCCTCTGGGGGGTGACTACTTCAGAAGGCAGAACCCAACTGGCGATCATCACCCAGAGGACCCTTTTTCATCGGCCACCCCACAACTGTGGTATGACCTTCCAGAAGATATCCAATAGCTAATGAGCTGTCAGAATTTAAAACCCATCTGAAGACCTTTATCTTCTGGCAGGTTTACCCAGTTACTTTTAATCATGAATTTTAAACTTGTGTCTTGTGTTCACTACATTTTAATATTTGTTCTGTGTTATTTAATATATGTCTTTTGTAGAAATGTGTTTTAATACGTGTATTTTACATAGTGATTATGTCTCCATTGGCACCCCCTTGTTGTGGGGGAGAGGCTTGCGTACCCTAATGAAGTTGTGAGCTATGCTGGTGGTGGCATATTAGCCACCAGTAGGGCCTCCCATGCCAGACAGGTCACAACCGAAGGGTCTGACAAAGAGTGTCAATGGGCAGGATGGGCTCTCTAGCCTTTTGGCAACCATCCTAAGAGAAGGAAAACTCTGATTTCAAACCCGGGCAGATGGTGCTTGTCTAACCCTGTAAGGTCATCTAGAGAAGGAAACTCAAAACCTACGACCTGAGGACCTCGCTGCCACCATCCCAGCTTGCTAGGCCCCGGCAGACAAACCTTTGGTTTAGAGGGTGAGGCCAGTTCTGTGCACGCTGCACTCCACTAGAGAAATCTACTGCACAGGCTCGAAGGACACATCCAACCTCCGTCATCAACGCGCTTGTAGAAAACGTGGGATCAGTCTTTCCTAAGAATCTTCGTTCGCGGAGTAATGCCAGATATGCCAGATATGTGTTTTAGTGGTGTTGTAACTTGCCTCAATCTACGAGGAGAGGTGACTAAAATTATTATTATTATTATTATTATTATTATTATTATTACAAAATCAAAATATCAAGACAATTTTCATTCTTCTGTGACTATTTTTTTTAAGGTAAAGTAATCGGGTAATTCAATCCCATTAACAACAATACATACAAACTTAATTTTGGATGTGTTTCTATTAGCAAACATTTATTTATTTATTCATTATTCCAACTTATATGCCGCCACTCCCTGGAGGCGTGAGCTTTCCCGTAACCCTGCTTTGTTCAAGGAAACCTGAGCTTTCCCGTAACACTGCGTTGTTCAAGGAAGTTGTCGAAGTTTAATGGTATTTGGGGATGTTTGTCTATCATTTATCAGTAGTAATGGTATATTTGCTTTAGGCTGAGTGGGTAAGATAATATTATCTTGATCTTAAGTTTGGTAAGAAAGGATTAGGGAAACTTGAGAAGGTAGCACGTCAAGAGTATTTGTTCTCCTAATTCTTGTGCCATGTTACTGCCATCACTCAAACATTTATTTCAGATCAATTTGGGCATGTGACTTCTTTTGCCTCCAAACCATCCAAAATTGCACCTAGAAATTCAGTAGATTAGTTCCCTAAGCCGCCAACCCATAAATCTCCCCAAAGTTCTAAAAAGAGGGAAAATATACTGAAAATTGGCCAGAATGGCAGCCTGAGCTGACATCACATCATTTCAGGTGCACCAAGGTGCACTGGTGTAGCAAAATGGACGAGCAGAGCACAGGTGTCACTACCTGCAGGATCTAGCTAGCAATGTAGACCGCTCACAAAAGTCTTTTGGAATTGGTTTTGTTACTCAGATCTGTACAGCTCAAGAAAAAAGATGCCAATGGCAGTTTTGGCCAACTTCTCTGCTACCCTTTTGATCTCACTTCTTGCCCTTCCATGGCCCTATCAGTCTTTTTCCACTAGAAAGTTTAGTCCATTGAGCTGTGCTTAAATCAGGGGTGGGCAAACTGCGGCCCGGGGGCCGGATGCGGCCCTTTGGCTGATTCTATCCGGCCCGCCTAAGGGCCCCTGGCTTGCCTCCCCTGCATAAAAATCTCCAGAGAAGGGGACTATAAGGAAACATTATTTTATTTTAGTGGTTTTTATTATTATTGTATAATAATTTTATAACAATAATAAAATAATATAATATGTTATATGATATATTATAATTTCAATATATTATGTTTATATATATATATATACTATAATATAATAATTATGATATTAATACTAATAATATATGAATATTTCTTGATATATTAATATGTTAATATTAATGATGTGTAATATACAGTAAATATAGTAAGTGAATAAATAAATAAATTATGTAGATTAGCATGTAGTTCCGCCTTTAGGTGCGGCCCTCCATAATATTTTTTGGCTCTCATGTGGCCCCTTGGAAAAAATAGTTGCCCACCCTGGCTTAAATCTTTCCACCAACGCCCCTACCAGACCCAAGATGTCATGAAGAAGGTTTATGGTGACTTCCTGAACAGCATATATCAGCTCCTGACAACAGAAGAAGCACTGCCTGAATATCAAGCAAAAAGTGAGTGCTTGAAACAATATCACATGAAAGCTGACTGGCACAACCTGAGGATCACAACCAGATACAGTGAAGACATCTGCCCTTGCGATTTGCTACTCTGCTGCTGAATATGCATGCCCAGTGTGGAACGCCATACTAAAACAGTGGATGTGGCTCTTAATGAGCCATGCCGCATTATCACAGGGTAGTACTACTCCCCCCCCCATCCCCCATCCCAGTTTGTTGTATTGATGTATTATTGTGTGTGACTCAAACTGTTGTAAACTGCTCCGAGCCTCCAGGGAGTGGCGGTATACAAGTTTGAAGTAATAATAATAATAATACACAACCAATAATAGCAGAGAAAATCAATACAAACACACTAGGTAATGACTAATCAATACATAAAACAATCATCACTTGTAATAGTCCAATATCTTTACTTAATGTATGTTTCATCAATCCATAATACCATATTTTGCTTTCATATCAAACATTTGCTATACATAAGTAGCTTTACAACACACACAATAATTAACAATCGACTGGAAAGAGGAGAAGATATGCAGGGATATATACATACAGACCGGGATTCAGGGAAGGAGTGATGGGAAGAGCAATCCACAAATCATGCGGTGTTCCTTTAAGAGTTCCTGGATGCCAAAAGAGTTCCAAACCAGATTGTATCCAAGTTTATGTGATTGGCATCGGTAGGATTGAAGCATCCAGAGTCTCAATAGTTCCCTGATGTCTGTATTGTAATCCAAATGGTCAGCGTGGTTGTAAGAAACCCGAGGGTCCGCAGGTAATCACCACTGGAGAAATTTCAGAACTTTCATTATTATTTCATTATTGGCAATTTTTAAGACAGAACCAATTAGGAACTGCCATTTATAATGAAATTTTGAAAGTTTTGTTAGAGTTCTGAAATGTTCACTACCAGAACTTTAGCAACACTGTAGAAGCAAAGCACCAGCGCCACCTAGCAATAAGCGAACCGCGAAGTAGCAAGGGAACACTGTATCTTTTTGGCTGGAGTTACACTTTAGAAATATACTTATTCCAACTTACAAAGAAATTCAACTTTAGAACAAACCTATCTTGTTTGTAAATTGGGGGCTTCCTGTATTAGGTAGGGTTAGTATCCACTATCTAACATTTTCCAAGTTTGGGACTCAAGGCAGTTTAAAATTTAAATTAAAAAATAGTTAAATATTCACATAATGTAAGGGTCACAAAGTGCTCGGCGCTTGGCTGCAAGCCCTGGCAGTCACGGGCACTTTGGGCCTACAGGCCACACACACACTCACTTAAAGAGAGTCTCTTTCCAGGTTACTGTGTGTTGAAAAGTACAGGGGGGCTTTGCTACCCATTTTAAAAGATAATGGAGCCTGAAGAAGAGCCAAGGGCTGCAAAAACAGCAATACTGAGCCACAGATTGCATTTTGCCTATCCGGATTCGGAGACAGGGGTTTATCCCACCAACCCTAAGAACTCAATTGATTGCAGGAGAGAGCCTGAGGATCACTGAAATGTCGAGACCCTCTAGCCCAGTGTTTCTCAACCTTCCTAATGCTGTAATCCCTTAATAGAGTTCCTCATGTTGTGGTGACCCCTAATCATAACTTTGCTACTTCGCAACTAATTTTGCTATTGTTATGAATCGTCATATAAATATCTGATAGACAGGCTGTATTTTCATTCGCTGGACCAAATAGTGGGGTTGAGGGGGGATTGATTTTGTCATTTGGGAGTTGTAGTTGCTGGGATTTATAGTTCACCTACAATCAAAGAACATTCTGAACTCCTCCAACAATGGAATTGAACCAAACTTGGCACACAGAACTCCCATGACGAACATAAAATACTGGAAGGGTTTGGTGGGCAGTGACCTTGAGATTTGGAGTTATAGTTCAGTTACATCCAGAGAGCACTGTGGACTGAAACAACGATAGATCTGGAACGAAACTTGGCACGATACTCAATATGCCCAAATGTGAACACAGTTGAAGTTTGGGGAAAATAGACCTTGACAATTGTGAGTTGTCGTTGCTGAGATTTATAGTTCACCTACAATCAAAGAGCATTCTGAACCCCACCAATGATAGAATTGGGCCAAACTTCTCACACAGAACCTCCATGACAAACAGAAAATACTGTGTTTTCTGATGGTCTTTGGCGACCCCTCTGACATCCCTTCGTGACCCTGCCAGGGGTCCTGACCCCCAGGATGAGAAACACTGCTCTAGGCCTAAAACGGAGGAGAAGGGAAGCATGGGAAGCCTGACCAATGGGACAAAAATCAGGCGACCAAACTGTTACTGTTCCCACTTTCCTTTTGTTTCACTGATATTTCCATACCAGAGGGGGGCGTACCATTTCATGCCATCTGAATGGACAACATGAAATGGAAAAATAATTCGATAATTTCCATCGCTGCCTTGAAGCTGTTACTGGATGGCTGCGAGCCAGTAGGTTGAAGGTGAATCCGGCAAAGACGGAGATCCTGTGGCCAGGCCCAGTGGGGAGGTTCAGATTCCAACCCTGGACAACGTGACGCTATGTCCGTCGTCGTCAGTAAAGAGCCTCGGTGTTACTTTTGACCCTCAGCTGTCGATGGAGTCTCACATCTCCACCGTCAGCAGAGTGGCGTTTTTTCATCTACACCAGGCCAGGAAGTTGGCCCCCTATCTGTCCCGACACGACCTGGCCACAGTGGTCTAAGCTATGGTCATCTCAAGGCTGGACTACTGTAACGCTCTTTACATTGGCCTTCCTTTGTCGGTGATCCGGAAACTTAAGCTGGTGCAGAATGCTGCAGCTCAGTTGCTCGCGGGTCTCCCGACGAGCTGCCATATTACACCCATCCTGCGTGAACTGCACTGGCTACCTGTGGAATGCCAGATTACCTTCAAAGTGCTGGTTTTGACATTCAAGGCCTTGAATGGTCTGGGGCCAGTGTACCTAAGGGACCGCCTCATCCCATATTGTCCCACCAGATTCTTACGTTCAGAGATGCAAAATCTTCTGGTGGTCCCAAGTTCCAAGGCTTACCATCTGACTGCAACGGGCTTTCTCTATCATAGCCCCAATCCTCTGGAACGCGTTGCCCTCCATGGTCCGTGCCCTTCAGAGTCTGTTAGCCTTTCGGAAGGCTTGCAAGACCTTACTGTTCCAGCAGGCCTTCGGGTCTTAAAAAACTGTTCGGCCTCTCCTGATGTTATGTGCAATTCACTGTTACTGTTTTAACTTTATGACATGGTTTTAATATGCTGTGGTAATTGTTGTTTTGATTGTGTGTGAGTCGCCCCGAGCCATCTGGGAGTGGCGACGAATAAATTTGAATAAACAAATAAATAAAATAAATAAATAAACATGAAATAAACAGATGACACAAATACCGGCCTTATGACATAAGAACATAAGAACATAAGAAGAGCCATGCTGAATCGGGCCTCAGCCCATCTAGTCCAGCATTCTGTGTCACACAGTGGCCCACTAGTTGTACACGGGGATCTCTAGCAGAAAGGAGGGCAAAACCCTCACCTGCTCCCGACCCCCTACAACCAGAACCCGGGGAAAATCCTGCCTGCCTCCATCAACACAGAGGTGGCACTTGGATGTCCATTTCAGTAGCTACTGATTCCCTTGGTATCCATGAATCTGTCTAATCCTGCCTTGAAGCTGTCCAGGCTGACAGCTGTCACAACCTCCTCTGGAAGTGAGTTCCATAACCCAATGACCCTCTGGGTGAAGAAATATTTCCCTTTATTAGTCCTAACTTTCCTACCTTGGAGCTTCAGGAGTGCCCCTAGTCCTAGTGTTGTGTGACAGAGAAAATATTTTTCTTTATTCACCTTTTCTATCCCATGCATGATTTTATACACTTCGATCAAGTCACCTCTTAAACGCCGTCTTTCAAGGCTGAAAAGACCAAGGCGTTGCAACCTGATTTCGTAAGGGAGCTGCTCCATCCCTTGGATCATTTTTGTTGCCCTTCTTTGTACCTTTTCCAGTTCCGTTATATCCTTCTTGAGGTGCGGTGACCAGAATTGTACACAGTACTCAGATGTGGCCTCACCATAGATTTGTAGAGAGGCAATACAACATTTGCCGACCTATTTTCGATTCCCTTCCTGATCATGCCAAGCATAGAATTTGCTTTTTTCACTGCTGCTGCGCACTGGGTTGACATCTTCATTGAGCTGTCCACCAAAACCCCAAGATCCCTTTCCTGGTTTGTCTCAGAAAGCTTTGATCCCATCAGTTGATAAGTGTATTTGGGGTTCTTTGCCCCGATGTGCATGACTTTACACTTGTTTAGGTTAAAATGCATTTGCCACTTTGTTGCCCGTTCACTCAATTTCGAGAGATCTTTCTGGAGCTCTTTACAATCAGTTTCATTTTAACTACCCTGAACAATTTAGTGTCGTCTGCAAACTTTGCTACCTCAGAATTTACTCCTACATCCAGGTCATTAATGAATAAATTAAAAAGTAACGGACCCAAAACTGAACCTTGGGGTACGCCACTTCTCACCTCTTTCCACCCAGAGAAATGTCCGTTTATTACCACCCTTTGTTTCCTACAGTTTAGCCAGGTTCCAATCCAGGACAAGACCTGTCCTCTGATTCCATGGCTGAAGAGCTTATTTAGGAGCCTTTGGTGAGGGACTTTGTCAAAAGCCTTTTGAAAGTCAAGGTAAACAGTATCGACTGGGTCCCCTTTGTCTATGTGTTTATTTACACCCTCAAAGAATTCTGACAACTGGAGATATATATTTTTTAAAGTTTCATCCTGAGCAATAAGACTGTACCAGGAACTAAATTCCTATTTTGTTCAAATAATTCCCTTTATAATAGTTAACCTGATAGCATCAGTTTCAGGAACTGCATGTGTTTCTGTCATACTGCATTGAACTTTTTGTTCTGAAACCAAGAAGAATCTGTAAGTACTCATTGACCCAAACTTGTGTAAAGTTCTCTGCATGCCAGGAGCATTTTGGCATGTTAATCATTTTCCATTCCTGCTTATGAGCAAGGAGGTAGTTGTTTACTAATTTGCTTCTTGGAGGAAGCAATGCCATTTTAGCAAATTTCGTCACACTGTAATGATTTTACAAAAGCTATGCAGTTTTCAAAACTTGTTCACAATTTAGGACCTATCTTGCACAAAATTTGCACATGGATGTTTTCTATAGAAAATGGAATTTCTGTATAAGAAATAGGATTATTTTCAGCACAGAAATGGTTCCCCTTAAAACATGATAATACAATTAAATGTATAATCATATGGGGATTCTGTTCAGGATGGGTCCCGAATTTATGAGGAACTTTTGAAAACTTCACTCAACCTCTTGTTCTATGAAAAATGTTTAAAAGGGGAAACACTTGTTTCCAAGCTCAGGGATAATCTCTTCTGTATCTTTGGGCCCTTCCAGTCAGGCCCAAATCCTGAGAGGAACTGGGATTTTAAGATGTGCCAGAGCTTTCTCTGCAGGGCCTGAGGATATAGCCAAGCACCTCCGGTAAGTCTAGAAAATGGGGGCTGAAAATGGGGGATCTGCCACAAATCGAGGGGTAGGACTGGGTGCAGGAGGTGAAGAGTCAATCCCCACAGGCATCTACACCGCCTGAAAGGTTCCTTCAAGATCTTATTCGCTGGGGCCGCCTCTGTGTGCCAGAGCTTTCTCTGCAGGGCCTGAGGATATAGCCAAGCACCTCCGGTAAGTCTAGAGGGAAAATGGGGGGGCTGAGAGGGGAGGATGGGAATGACATCCCACTCCTTCAAGATCTTATTGCTCAAAGAATCGGAATGGTAATGATGATTGACTTCTGGAATTGCAGGAGGTGGTCCCAAGAGTCAATCCCCACAGGCACAACACCTGGAAAGGTTCTGACTTTGCAGTAAAGTTCGGATATTTCCAGGTGTTTCTTTAATCCAGAGCAAACTGGGAAATCCCAGTTTAGTCCAGATTAATTGGGATTAATCTGAGGCATCATTTGGATGCCACAGGTTAATCTGCCACCCATCACAGGTTTTGTGGAAGGGTCCTTCTAGACCGGGGGTGCTCATTAGGTAGATTGCGATCTACTGGTAGATCGCGTAGGGCATCCTGGTAGATCGCAGACAGGGTGGGAAGAAGGCTCAGTCCCGCCCTGCAAGCTCCCGATGCCGCACAGGTGCAGAAGGAGGTTGGACTGGATGGCCCTTGGAGGTCGCCTCCTATTCTAGAAACCCATTGTTATTATTATTATTATTATTATTATCAGAGGCTGAATGACTGTGAGGAATGCTTTGATTTGTGTTTTTCCCTTATGGCAGAAGGAGGTTGGACTGGATGGAGGTATCCTCCTACTCTAGGAACCTGTTGTTGTTATTATTGGCTGAATGGCCATCTGTGAGGAGTGCATTGATTGTGTTTTTCCCTTATGGCAGAAGGAGGTTGGACTGGATGGCCGTTGGAGGTCTCCTTCTACTCTAAGAACCTATTGTTGTTGTTACTATTATTATTATTATTATTTATTTATTTATTTATTGGGGCTTCTTCGCCGCCGACTCCCGGAGGCTCGCGGCGGCTCACAGAGCCAATGGCACAGCACCAAAGGGTTAAAAACATAAAGCAGTTAAGAACACAGTTAAAAACAATAAAAACAATATAAAACAATAAAACAGCAGCAACATAACAGCCCATAGGGTAGGCACGGGCCTACTCACCGAAGGCCTGCTTAAACAGATGAGTTTTGCAGGCCCGTCTAAACGGGAGTAGATCTCTCAGGGCTCTGGCTTCAGCCGGGAGGGCGTTCCACAGAGAACGCCCTCCCGGCGGGTAGATGTTAAGTGTGCCAACTTTACAGACGGTACTACCAGGAGGTTGGCCTCTTCGGACCGAAGTGATCTCGATGGGCAATTAGTAGTAGTAGTAGTAGCAGAGGCTGAATGAATATTATCATCATCATCATTATTATGAATAAATTCAGGGGCTTATTATACTCACATTTAGTTGAATTCGGTCTTAAAATATATTATATGGCTCTCACTGAAATAAATTTCCAAATATGTTGCTTTTATGGCTCTCTGAGTAGTGGGTAGGTAGATCATTTTGGCTTGGTTGTTTTATACGTAGCTCTCATGCTGAAAAAGTGTGAGCACCCCTGTTCTAGACCTTGATTTGATCTTCAACAGATTGCTGCTACTCCCATTCCTTGTACTAATAGCCAATCATAATCCATGGAATTAAACATCAAAGTTTCACATTGATTTAATAAGCGACCTTATTTGATGGCTAAGCAAATTTATTCCATAAATGTCAAAGTTATACTGCTGTCTTTGAGCAACATCTTCTTTTGAAATGGCAAGGCATATCCAGGATTACACCTGATGGACAAGTGTCATTCGGTAGCCGCAGACAAAATCCACCAAGAGAGCTGCAGGTAAGGAGCATGGCTTCCACTGGGATCTCCCCTGTATGGAGAATAGAAACAACAAAGACTCATTGCGATGTCTATTATTCTGAACAAATATGTGCTGGCACATAGTCTTCAATTCCTCGTGTACTTGTTTGGCCCCAGTAATATTCTGGGAAATTTAGGTCTCGAAATCTCCAATCTGTGTGGTCTACTGCCAAATACAAAGGACTTGAAGGAGGGTTTGCATGCAGTGTAACAGTGTAGACCCCCATCTACACTGCTATATAATGCACTTTCAAAATGCAGTTTTTAAACTGCATCCTATGACAGTGTAGACTCATATAATGCAGTTAAATGCAGTTAAACTGCATTACATGGCAGTGTAGATGGGGACAGAGAGGGCAGGGAAAGAGGAAGGACAAGTGATGGAAATATGGATTATACAACAAGAACTGCATGTTGTTTCAGCTGCATGTGCATAGATCTGTATTACAGTTATATATGGAGGATTGGTTGCATGAGCTTCCTCCACAGAATTCTGGGAATACAAGTATGCACACACACACACACACAACATACAACTGTAGGGATCTACAAACTCTTAGAGATTAGTCAAGCCCCCTCCTTAGCAGACTTCAAAAAAAAAACCCTGAAAACCTGGCTCTTTGGACATGCCTTTGGAAAGCGATTACTATTTATCTCATCTCTGTTTCCTCTATTTATGGTGTTGCCCCTATGATGCACTTTCCCCCGTGATAAACCAAAAATCTTACCTCACTGTTTTTATTTTCTTTGGGCTCCCCTCATGTACATACTTTTATACCTACCTCATCCAGGGTTTTATCATTTTTATTTCTATTTTATCTTGTCCATTTGGCCTGCCCATCCTGTTCGTTTTTATACTGTGTGAATTTGCTTTATTATTTCATTTTGTTGTTGTAATTTATTTTCAGATGTAATTTTGTTGGGGTTTTTTTGTATTCTGTATTTAATTTTGTGTTGTATTGTATTTTTAAAAGGGTTTGGCGTCATGTTAGCCGCCCCGAGTCCCCATTGGGGAGATGGCGGCGGAGTATATTTTGGAGTAGCATAAAGATCCAGACATCTGGAAAAGCCTTCCCCTACTGCAAGAAGCAGTTTTTAAGATGGAATGGGTTGAAAATCATAGTTGTATGCAAGTTAGGTCCCATCTTCCTGTCCTTTATTGAAAACATTTCATACAATTCTATAACAACTAGGTATGTGCATGACTTGGGAGAGAAAGAGCCACCACCAACTCCATACGTGTAGACTTGGTATGTATTTACAATGCTAGGTATGTATTTACAAAGATTTTACATGCTTTTTGTATTTGTTGTTCTAGAACAGTGTTTTTCAACCTTTTTTGAGCTGAGGCACACTTTTTACATTTACAAAATCCTGGGGCACACCACCAACCAAAATGACACAAAATGACACTCTAACACAGTAATACATATTGTTAATATGTTTTTAAATGTATTTATACACTCAGTGTGAAACCTGGGCCTGTTTCAATGAACACAACATAGATATCCTGGCAGGAATGGCAGAAAGACACACACGAAGGTCTTGCTCAACAGCTGGGAGTTATAGTTCACCCACAATCAAAGAGCATTCTGAACTCCACCAATGATGGAATGGAATCAAACTTCCCACATAGAACTACCATAACCAAGAGAAAATACTATAAGAGCTTGGTGGGCATTGACCTTGAGTTTTGGAGTTGTAGTTCACCTATATCCAGAGAGCACTGTGGAGGGGAGGGAGGAAGACGTGGGGCGAGCCTGCGCAGTAGTGCCTGCACGGGTCGCGTCTTCCTCCCTCCCCCCTCCTGCAGAAGCGGCAGCGTGAGCAAAGCGAGGCAAAGCAAGCAGAGCAAGGCTGGGAAGAAGGGAGCCCGAGTGGAGAAGAAAAAGTGTTCGGCAGGAGGGCGAAGAAAGGGTATTGCAGGTTCCAATTTCCCACGGCACACCTGATGATTGCTCACAGCATACTAGTGTGCCATGGCACACTGGTTGGGAAAAACTGTTCTAGAAGACCAGCCAAGACCAGTTTGTAGAGTTATTTGTATTTACTAGCATTGTTGTCTATCAGTCCATATGCAAGCATGCTTTTCTTCAGAGTAGGTAAAATTCTTAAATCAGCAGACATGCCTTCATAAATTTACAGAATTCATGCTTTATGACCACGTCCGAGTACACAAAAGCACAAGGCGGGGGTGCTTGCACAGTATACAAAAACAAATAGTAAAAGCAATCCACAAGTTTCACAGATAACCTACAATTGGATCTGGGTGAGTGTACCTCTATGGGAGCAATGCTGTGGTTCCTGTGTGAACAAGGACGCTAGAAATCCCCAGTGTGCATGAGGATAATGGGTATCATAAACAGCATGAATGAATAGGGAAAAGCCAATGAGATGTTATCCCAATCATTTATCAAAAACACACATTAACTTACACATATAGTGAGATTATAACACAGGGTGCAAAGCAGAGGCACAATACATTATACATGGGTTTAAGCACAGATTAGTAAGGTAGGTGCAGGGCACATAAATTACAATCACAATAATGGATATAAAGTCACTGAATAAACATATATGCATCACACATTACAATGGGGTACATAGAATATGCACATTGGTTGTTGGAAAATCACAAAGTCAGCAGTTGAATGCTGTCTATCACTGTAAATGCATGTGTTAGAGTCCCTGGGTGTGTTTTTTGCAAACCGAGTGGTTTGCCTGAAGATGTAAAGCGGCAAAGCTTTTCCTGCTCCGATTGCGGGAAAGTTTGTTTACTTTCTGCAGGAGGTGGGACACAGTCTATCTTTTGGTGTGTCCAAGCGCTAAATCTTGGCTTGGGGGCCAAACTTCGGTATAATACTCACTCAGAGTGCGGGACGGGCAGGCGGTCTGCCACGGGGTCCCGGAATTCAACTGGCTTGTAGCCGTAAAGTGGAACAAACGTCGCAAGCTGCTGCAACGGAAATCTCGTTGCAAGGATGGTGCGAGGTTGTGTTTCCAGGAGTTGTGCTAACCAAACAAAAAGAACCAAGCTCTACTCTGCTGCCGCATAGATGGGAACTGGTTGTTTGGTTTGTTGGTTTATTGTAAAACTCAAGAGTGTAGATTGCCTTCAGAGTGGGCTCCAAGTTTTACAGGAAATTATAGTTGAAGACCATGGCCTGAATTATGTTGTTTATTTGTAACTAAAACAGTTCTACTAACTCAATTCTGGAATTGTGAGTGTGCACTTGAGTACTGATACATCTTATTGGTTTCATATGTCAGCTGTTATAACCTATTGAATATAATGAGACAATATGATTCATTGGAAAAAGATTATAATATTCAGTAAAATGTAAGAAAGCAAGAAAAAAAGAAGATTTGAAAGGAGGATTGGCTCAGTCAAGGAATTTTTATTTATTTTATTATTTATTATTCAAACTTGTACGCCGCCACTCACCGAGGGCTCGGAGTGGCTCACAGTCATATAAAACATCACAGAGAGCAAACAACAAGTTAAAATTAACCGGCAGGGTTATAGCATACTCAACAATTAAACGCTAACCAGAAAAGATGGGTCTTGCAGGCCTTACAAAAGGATGGTAGGTCTTGTAAGGCCCGCACTTCATTTGGAAGAGTTTTCCAGATCGAGGGTGCTACCACAGAAAAGGCTCTGCGCCGTGTAGATGTTAAACAGACAGATTTGAAACTGGGTACTTCCAGGAGGTTCAGTGGTTCAGAATGGAGTGATCTCTGGGGGTTGATAGGGGATGAGACGGTCCCTCAGATACAACAGCCCCAGACCGTTGAAGTGAAGTGCAAGGCCTTGAAGGTTAACACCATCACCTTGAAGATGATCCGGTGCTCGACCGGAAGCCAATGTAGCTGCTGAAGGATGGGAATTATATGACATCTCACCGGAATCACAGTGAGAAGTCGTGAAGCGGCATTCTGGACGAGCTTAAGTTTCCGGATCATGAACAAGGGCAGGCCAATGTACAGGGCGTTACAGTAGTCCAGTCTCGAGATGACCGTGACTTGGAGCACCGTGGCCAAGTCGTCTCTGGAAAGGTAGGGGGCCAGCCACCTAGCTGGCCCCCTACCTTTCCAGAATTTTGGCCCACCATTTTGATGAGCAGATACTGAAGTTTTAAGATGAACTCATGTGTATGAGTAGCTCCAAATAATTTTGAAGTCTATCATGGTGAGGGCAATATTTTCCTGACTTCTTTCTATGGTGTCTTGGAAGGACCAGAAGGAAATCACTGCCTGCTAGTACATATATGGGCACTGTACCATCAAAAATATCAAGCTCCTTGTCACTCACCTTGGTAGAACATTTTGAACAACTCTGTATGGCATCTCTCTCTCCACATACACTCAAACAAATCCCTGAATTGTGTGACATCAATCTTCACACACTTTCATTTTCTGGAATTTTCAACTTGTAGGAGGCCAACATAATATCGTACAGGTTGAGTATCCCTTATCCGAAATCCTTGGAACCAAAAGTGTTTTTGATTTTGGTCCCCCCCCCCCGGATATGTTGGAAAGGTGACCCATGGCTAAATATGAAATTTACTTGTGTTCCATATATTTCTTAAAAACAACCTGACGGTAATTGTATGCAATATTTTTATATGTTTGTATGCATTGCACTATAGAAATCCATGTTGCCACTATCTCAACCACCCATTTGGACAATTATGGAATTTCACATAAGGGATGCTCAATCTGTATCTCAAGATCACAAGACTCACTTCCCACCATGAATAAGTTTGTTCATCACTTACCTTGAAGACCCAGGAACAAGAAGAAAGTAACAGCAAAGACACAGTGAAAGATCTTCATGATCAATGTTTATCCAGTATCCTACTATTCTTGTGAAGAAGATACCCCGAGAAGAGAAAAACCTGGGCTAGAAACAAAGGATTGCAGGAAGAATGTGTTAAGCTTTTAAAGATGCAAGTGCACAAAATCCTTCCACTTCACATGCATGAAAATCTACTGAAATTCTAGTGATCCATCCACTTAAGGCAGTGTTTCCCAACCAGTGTGCTGTGGCACACTAGTGTGCCGTGAGCGATCATCAGGTGTGCCGTGGGAAATTGGCACTCTCCCCCCTCCTAGCAGCCCCCTCACAGGTTTTCAAGAAACAAATTGAGCCTCTCCGCTTGGAATTTTTAAAAACTATTTTACTGGATTTTTCGAGAGCCCCCCCGGAACTGTTTATAACAGCTTCATGACATCCATAGTTAACTGGAAGCAAGTTTCACTCAGGGTGAAATTTCACATAGGTCTGTAGAACAAGCTCTATGAGGAGCGGCTTGAAGAGCTGGGCATGTTTAGCCTGAAGAAGAGAAGGCTGAGGGAAGACATGATAGCCATGTATAAATATGTGAGAGGAAGTCAGATATATCTTTTGTTCATCGAAACAGGCCCAGGTTTCACACTGAGTGTATTAATACATTTAAAAACATATTAACTATATGTATTACTGTGTTAGAGTGTCATTTTGTTTCATTTTGGTTGGTGGTTTGCCCCAGAATTTTGTAAATGTAAAAAATGTGCCGCGGCTCAAAAAAAGTTGAAAAACACTGACTTAAGGTACCGCAACGTACTGTGTTCATCACATGGCTTTAGTTTCAAATGTAAGGAAGAGCATTCCTTCCATTTCTAAAGCATTTGAAAGAGCTATCTTACCTTACACTTCCTGAACTGATTGACGAGTGAATTTTTTGGTGAATTATCCGGATAGAGATGGACAAAATGGCCAAGTCTGTCATGTGATGGCATTCGTTGTTCTCAGCTTTAAAATAATATGTTTACCTAATGTGTGAAAAGAGCTGAACTGCTCCTTTTGAGAGCACCTATCTTCAGCTCTGTCGTGACCCAGCTGGGAGGATTTGCAGTGAGTTCCTTCTTTGTGCTTTCAGCTAAAATGCTTGAGTCTTCTATCCTCCTTCCCACATTTCCCTGCCAACTCACCTGCCTATCTAAATATCTCTCCCCCTCTTTCATTTCCTCCTCTTCTTTTTATTTCTTTTCCCTTCTTCCCTTCTTCCTTACCTAAGGTTGCCTCTTTCCACTGCCCTCTTCTCCCTCCTTTTCTCAAGAAGGAAAGCATGCAACACACAACCCATCCCCCTCCTCATCCAGAAGAAAAACTGCTCTGAGTTCCCTCGGGCAAAGAGGATGATCTATAAATAAAGTATTTATAGGGGGGGGGGAGGAAAAAAGGAGAGAAAGGAAGGAAGGAGAAGAGGAGAAGACCATGGCTGACCTCCTCCTCCTTTGGGGCCTGGCTGTGAGTTAACTGGGACTCCTTTTACTCTCCCTCCTCCTTTCCTTCCTTCCTTTTTACAATACTGGGGAAGGAAAGAGAAGGGGGAGGGTTGCTGGGATGGCAGTGAAGGAAGAGCCCCCAGATGCCTCCTTCCCTCTTCCTCCTTCAGTTCACACAGGACATCCAGTCCAACCCCCTTCTTTCTGCCATGTGGCAAAATCACATTAAAAGCACTCTTGACAGATGGCCATCCTGCCTCTGAATAATAATAATAAAGAAAATATGTTCCTAGTTTGCAAGTGTTAATTCCTGATTAACTGTGTAGTCCTAACTTTGAAAGTAGTAGTTGTTTTGTGCCAAAAGCTAGGTTGAGTTAGGCAGGATTTGAGTTGGTTGAGGTAGGCAGGATTTCCCCGGGTACTGGTTGTGGGGGGTCGGGAGCAGGTCAGGGTTTTGCCCTCCCTTCTGCTCGAGATCCCCGTGTACAACTGGTGGGCCACTGTGTGATACAGAATGCTGGACTAGATGGGCTGAGGTCCGATTCAGCATGGCTCTTCTTATGTTCTTATGTTCTTAAATTGATTGGATACTCTACAACAGGGCTAAGGCGGCCGGGGAGGGGAGAGGCGGGCAGGGAGGAGGAAGAGAGCTAGCTCCTCCTCCCTGCACCGCCCCGTCCCTCTCTCCGCGCCGAAAAGGAGTAGGCGGCGCCAAGGGCAGCGCGTCACGCCAGGCCTGTGACGCACTGACCTTGGCGCCGCCTCTGCCTGCCCGGCTCCCACCCTAGGAAGGGCGGGGGCGCCGAAAAGGAGTAGGCGGCCAAGGGCAGCGCGTCACGCCAGGCCTGTGACGCTGCCCTTGGCGCCGCCTTCTACCCCCGGCGGCTCCCCCACCCTAGGAAGGGCGGGGGCGCCGAAAAGGAGTAGGCGGCGCCAAGGGCAGCGCGTCACGCCAGGCCTGTGACGCTGCCCTTGGCGCCGCCTTCTACCCGCCCTGGCGGCTCCCCACCCTAGGAAGGGCGGGGGCGCCGAAAAGGAGTAGGCGGCGCCAAGGGCAGCGCGTCACGCCAGGCCTGTGACGCGCTGCCCTTGGCGCCGCCTTCTACCCCTGCTCCCCACCCTAGGAAGGGCGGGGGCGCCGAAAGGAGGAGTAGGCAGCCAAGGCAGCGCGTCCACGCCAGGCATGTGACGCGCTGCCCGGGAGAATGATAGCTTTAGGAGAGGGCGGGGCCTGGGCTGGGGGCGGGGCCTGGGGGCAGGGCCGAGCGGCCCCCAAGGTCATCAGTGACCTCTATTCCGGCCCTGGACCCGGTAGAAGTTGGACAGCCCTGCTCTACAACACTGATTCACAAAGTAGGCGGTACCACCCCCTGGTGGGCGGTGAGGTGATCCAAGGGGGGCGGTGGGAGGCTCAGGGAAATTTGGGGGATAGTGAATGATTGGCCATTTAGGAAGGGTCGCATGACCCTCTTCTTTGTTCCCACCCCCTTCGCTTTGAGCCCCACACTAAGTGCAATGCAAAGGCTGCAGTGCAAAGGTCTCTGAGTCCTCTGGAGGAGCCTCCCCGCCACCACGGAAGAAAGGGTGGCCTTCCCCGGTGGAGGCAATTCATTCCAAACCTCTCCAGTATTTTCTGCTGGTCATGGGGGTTCTGTGTGCCAAGTTTGGCTCGATTCCATTGTTGATGGAATTCAAAATGCTCTTTGATTGTAGGTAAACCATAAATCCCAGTAACTACAACTCCCAAATGAGAACGGCTATTTTCTCAAAACTCCACCAGTGTTCAAATTTGGGCATATTGAGTATTCATGCCAAGTTTGGTCCAGATCCATAGTTGTTTGGGTTCTCAGTTCTCTCCGGATGTAGGTGGACTACATCTCCCCTAAATCATTGCCAATTCCTCCCAAACCCCTCTGGTATTTTCTGTTGGTCATGTGGGTTCTCTGTGCCAAGTTTGGTCCAGTTCTGTAATTTGTGGGGGTCTCAGTGGTCTGTGGAAGTCAGAGCTGAATCAATTGAAGGTACTGCAAATCCCATCATCTATTGTCCATACTTCCCCAAACATATTGTTTTTGTGATTAATCACTATGCTTTAATTATGTTCAATTTGTAACAATGAAAATACATCCTGCATATTAGATATTTGCATTAGAATTCATAAGAGTAGCAAAATTATTTATGAAGTAGCAACGAAAATATGGTTGGGGGTCACCACAACATGAGGAACCTTATTTAAGGGTCACGGCATTAGAAAGGTTGAGAACCACTGCATTAATACATATATCTTTCTGTTTAATTGCTTTTAAATTTTTAAAAATTAATTTCTAGGGGGTTGTGAGTAAAAAAAAATCTGGAAAGTGGGCGATAGGTCAAAAAAAATTGGAAACCACTGATCTACAAGATATACAATCATTGGAAATCTAGAGCAAAATATGCTATAGCAGGATGTCCCTCCTGTGAAGGCAAAGTTTTTGCAGTTTAACAAACTTTTCCCATGTGTTTATGAGAGAACCAATTAGGAAATGACATTTATAAACCCGGAACAAAAAATCATAGTCCAGAAAAGGAGGTGTTTCTTTTCACAAAGAAACAGAGCACAGACCCCAATATGCCGAAAGATGGGAAATGCCTATATATTATACACCTCTATCTATTTTGTCTGTCTTGTCATTGTATAACTGGCATTGAATGTTTGCCATATACAGTATGTGTTCAGGGTGAGAAGGGTGGAATAGGGCCAGAGAGATAGCACAGTGGTAACAACAGCTGTGTTGCAATCTGAAGGTTGCAAGTTCGATTCCCGGGCTGGTTTGGACACCCAGCTGTGAGCCCTGTCCACTGTTAACCTAGCAGATCGAAAACAACGCCAGCTGTGAGCAGATAAAATAGGTACCGCGCAGTGGGGAAGGATTTTTAAGGACTTATAACAAATAGGACTTATAACAAATAACAACAGATAAGGAAGATTGGCTGCCAAAGTGGAATGCGGAACCAGGCTCTCGTCTGAGGATGGATCAACAGCACCCCCTTGTGACGTAATGGAGCGACTGCATCCTTCGGAATGTAGCCAGATGGAAAGATCCTTCTAACTGTACAAGTGTCTGCACCTGTTTGTCTGTCTGTCTGCACAACTGTATTGTAATCGTATGTCAATCCGGCAGGGACTGTCTGCCGTATGTGTAATGTATTCCGCACTGAGTCCCCTTCGGGGTGAGAAGAGTGGAATATAGATAAAGTGTATTATTATTATTATTAATACAAATAATAAATGAGTCAGGTTGCAAAAACAAGAAAGTTTAAGCTTCACCTCTCTGTGCACTTCTTACAAGAGGGTGAAAATCTCTCCAGTCTAGAATTCCCAGATCTCAGAGTCTAATCATTCTTCTTCACTCCTCAGGGTCAAGGAACAGAATCCCAGGATGAAGCTGATGACTTTTTTTAGTGATTGTATCCTTGGTTAAATATGATAGTTTTATTTGAATGTCATATTCTGTTTATCTCTGTGTTCGGTGCTTAATTTATAATGCTTAATGCAATATTAAGGGTTTTCTTCTTTAAGATTGAGATGCTGCATAGGGAAAAGTTCCAAAAGTTCACTTCAGTCTCTCATTTTCTGCAATCTTGGGGACTGAAGGAACATTTCATGTGTGGGAAGAGTAATAAAGAGTTTGAATCCAGGCCCGGATCATTCATAAGGCCACACTAGGCCATGGCCTATGAGCGCAGCCATGGCCTATGAGCGCAGCCATGGGGGGGGGGGGGCAAATCCGGACCCCCAAGTTTTTATCTTTAGGTGCTTCTGCGCCTGCGCACGGAGCGCTTACACACTCCCAGAGCCTCCAGTGAGTCCTCCCCCACGCACGTGCATTGGCTCCTCCCACCCTCCGACTCAGGCAGGTCACGTGATGCCCAAGCCAGCCTGGCGGAGGGGACGCTTTGGGGAAGGAGGAGGAGCAGAAAGAAGGAATCGGCAGCTCTGCCCCCTGAAAGTGGCCCCGCCCCCGCAAGCGGCCCCGCCTCCGGGAGCGAGGCTTCCAGAGTGTGGCCTAGGGCACCACAAACAGCCTGTTTGAATCTTCTCATTCCCGTCTAGTCACTCTATAAGTATTAGGAGTCTGCAAAGGGTCATTTTTATTTCAGGGAGAGGGCCTTCTCTTCTGTGGCCCCCCGATTCTGGAATTCCTTGCCCGGAGAAATTAGGAAAGCACCCACTTTGGAGACCTTTAAAAAACACCTGAAAACCTGGCTCTTCCGCTGTGCCTTTGGAGAGTAGTTATTTAATTCCTACCACTGCTCTCTTCAATGCCCCTGTTCTTGGAGTCCATCCCCCCTACCTCATAAAATGAATTTTTCCCCTGTAAGGATGCTATTCCGCTTATCTCACTCTGAGTTTTTAACACTTTATATGTGCGCCTATGGCCCGCCCTGTCTTTGTGATTTTAGATATCTAGTTGTATATTTTTTTATTTATATGTATGTATTTTTATTGTGTTTAGACAGAGGCTCTCCGTCAGGAGGATAAAGCAACAGCACCCCCTTGTGGCATAATGACGTAATGGAGCAACCGCACCCTGTGACGTAGCCAGAAGAAGAAAAAATCCTTCTAAATTGTACTTGTTGAATTGTAATTCTATGTCAACCGGCAGGGATTGTCTGCCATATGTGTAATGTAATCCGCTCTGAGTCCCCTTCGGGGTGAGAAGAGCGAAATATAAATAATGTGTATTATTATTATTATTATTGCTGATGTTTTAATTTTATTTTATTGTAATTGTTGTCTGGGCTTGGCCTCATGTGAGCCGCCCCGAGTCCCCATTGGGGAGATAGGGGCGGGATACAAATAAAGTTTTTTATTATTATTTCTTTTTTCTGATCAAATTAGTTAGATTCTTGCCTACGAATTGATATTAGAAACATGCAGGAAAGCTGTGGGGGTATTTAAGAAACAAAACACTCACTAATCATTTTTGGCTAAAATTCTGTAATATTCAGATGCCTCCCAAGGTCAGTTTAATTGTTCAGTATAAGCATTAAGCAACTTTGGTAAAGCCAAGAAAACATAAAGTGTTTTAAAAACCAATCTTGTTTTTCTTTGCCTCCATCACCATAAGCCAGGGGTGCTCATTAAGTAGATCGCGATCAACTGGTCGATCTTTGGGCCTCATCCAGGTGATCTTCAGGCCCTGACCAGGTCAATCGCTCATTGGTCCTCTTCATGTGAGATTGAGGTGGGAGGAGCTCCAGGCGGGGCCTGCAGAGGCCCAGCCTTCCTCTCCGCCCGCCCCTCTCTCACCCGGCTCCATGGCGGAACTGTGCAAGAGAGAGGTGGGAGGAGCACCTTGCCTCCCCTGCAGGCCTTTCCATCGCCGCCGGAGCCCCACCCGGATCAGTGTGGCGGAGCTCCGACAGTGATAGAGAGGCCTACGGGGCTGGAGCTCCTCCCACCTCTCTCTCGCCCAGTTCCGCCATGGAGCTGGGTGAGAGAGGGGCAGGCGGAGAGGAAGCCTGGGCCTCCGCAGGCCCCGCCTGGCACTCCTCCCACCTCTCTCTCACCCGGATGGAGCAGGGCAAGAGAGGGGCGGGCGGAAGGGTTTTGCTGCCGCCTTCTCGCCCGCCCCTCTCTCGCCCTGCTCCACCCGGGCGAGAGAGAGGTGGGAGGAGCGCCAGGCTTCCTCTCTGCCCGCTCCTCTCTTGCCCAGCTCCATGGCAGAACCGAGCAAGATTGAGATAGGAGGAGCACCAGGCAGGGCCTGCGGAGAGCCTTGCCTCCCCTGCAGGCGGAGCCCCGCCCGGATCGGTGTGGCGCAGCTCCGACAGCAGTAGAGAGGCCTGGGGGGGAGGCCTGGCGCGGTGCGCGGTATGGAAGGTGTGGTGTGCAGAAGCTGCGTGCGCTTGCGCATAAGGTTGCAGTGATCTTTTTGACTTGATTATTGCAAATGTTGCTCGCCTGCTGGAAAAGTGTGAGCACCCCTGCCATAAGCAAAGGCACTGGGGGCAGGGCTAGCCAACTTGAGCAGGAGACTGAGAACACAGCATTCTGAAAAATATAGTTTGGGAGGCAAGGCCCCTTGTGCCAGAGAGTGCAAACGGCTCTGCCCTAAACTACGTTTCCAAGAATGCTGTGCTCCGCAGCAGAAAGCCCCAATAAGGGCTGCAGCAGCCAGCCATTTAGTCAGTCTAATAGGCATGCTAAAATTGAAACGGAAATCTAATTGATTCGTTAGAAATTCGTAATTAATGGGACTTTTTGTTGTTTACGGCTCGCTGTCGTGAACCTGGAAGTAGACTTCTTTTACGGCACTTAGGCGCCATTTTTGTATCTGGGCCGTAAAGCATTCGTATGGCTTTGTTGCCCTTTTAAGCGTGTTTTGTCATTGGCTGAGGAGAAAGGCCCAGCGCGCCTCTCTGCCTCTCTCTAGCCTCGATCCAGGCTAGAGAGAAGCAGAGAGGCTTGTGAGAAGCTCTTCCAGCTAAAATATAAACCGACCCAGGCTTGGGTCGGCTTATATTTTAGCTGGAAAGCTCAGCGCACCTCTGCTTCTCTCTAGCCTGGATCCAGGCTAGAGAGAGGCGGACTGGCGCGGGCCTCCAGCTAAAATATAAGCCGACCCAGGCTTGGGTCGGCTTATATTTTAGCTGGAAGGCGCTCAGCGCACCCCTCTGCTTCTCTCTAGCCTGGATCCAGGCTAGAGAGGCGGACAGGCGCGGGGCGCCTTTCCAGCTAAAATATAAGCCGACCCAGGCTTGGGTCGGCTTATATTTTAGCTGGAAGCGCTCAGCACCCCTCTGCTTCTCTCTGGCCTGGATCCAGGCTGAGAGAGAGGCGGACAGGCGCGCGCTGGCGCCTTTCAGCTAAAATATAAGCCGACCCAGGCTTGGGTCGACATATTTTAGCTGGAAAGGTGCTCCGCACCCCTCTGCTTCTCTCTAGCCTGGATCCAGGCTAGAGAGAGAGCGGAGAGGCGCGGCGGCCCTTTCAGCTAAAATATAAGCCGACCCAGGCTTGGGTCGGCTTATATTTTTAGCTGGAAAGGCGCTCGGCGCACCCTCTGCTTCTCTCTAGCCTGGATCCAGGCTGGGAGAGAAGCAGAGAGGGCGCGACCCCTTTCCAGCTAAAATATAAGCCGACCCAGGCTTGGGTCATATATATTTTAGCTGGAAGGGGCCTCGCGCCTCTCTGCCCTCTCTAGCCTCGATCCATGGATCGAGGCTAGAGAGAGGCGAGGGGGTGAGCGAGGGCACCGGCGGCGCGGGGGGGAAGAGGGGCGAAGAAGAGAAAAGAAGGGATGGGGAACCAAAGACCAAAGGAAGGAATGAAAGAAGAGGGTAGAGAAGGAAGAAAGGAGGGAAAGGGGAAATAATAAGGGGGGGGGGAGAATCGTACTTCACTTTCACACTTGTCCTGAGAGCTAGTAGGTAGTAGCTACTACCTCTTATATTTATGTTATACATTACAGCTCCACTTAATTGCACTGCAGAGGTGAAGGGAATGTTCCCCCTTGATTTTTAACTGTTTCCCTGCTTTTCCTACTTTAGAACCACTTTAGAATTTCGTTAGTACTTAAGTTAAATTTATCAACTTTTTGGAAAATTTTTTGTAAGTCTTTGATATACTAATCAAAAAAAATCCCCCCCCCCCCATTTGATTTTAGAATCCCGATTTTAGGATTCTAAACCAACCCTACAGTCTAATAATATAATAAATACAATTATTGAATCTGCAAAGAGGACTAAGGTAAGTAAGTAATAATATAAATCTGTGCTAAACTGAAATTATTTATTTGTGTGACAGACAGACATTCAAGGGGGTTGTTGTTGTCCCTTTTGGGGGGGGGGGATTGTTTTTGTCTAAACTTTTAAAAATCCCCCAAAATCTATAAATGTGTGAATCTTTCTGAAACTTCTGGGAATTCATGCCCTCATTATTGTGTGCATTGTATATAAAATTCAAGCAGAACAACTGGACACAAGTGGAGGAATATGAAGAAATGAAGAAAAGAAACAAACAATAATGAACAAAAGAATGGTCAATGATTATTTTTTTTTAATATTACTCTTTTTATTGTCGTTAACAATTTACCTGTAGAAGCTCACTAAATGAACAATTTTGGGGATGCAAAGGATTAAAAGAAGTCACCATCCTTTTTTTCTTTTTCTTTTTTCATATATATATATATATATATATATATATATATATATATGTATTATTATTATTTCTTTTTTCTTTCTTCCAATTCTGATAAGGTTTTTGTTTTTCCTAATTTCTTTCAACATAATTGTTCTCCCACTTTACTTGTAATACCTACCTACTAGGCATGGTTTAGAACCCAAAAATAGGAAATCAAAAATCTAATGGGGGGAGGGGGGATTTTTTTGATTAGTAATAGGAAGACTTACAAAAAATTTTCCAAAAATTTCTAAAATGTAACGTAATTACTAACGAAATTCATTAGTAGTTCGTATGCCAGCGCATGCGCATTCCAGATGGTTTTGGCCTACAACTCCCAGAAATCCTAACAGCTGGTAAATTGGCTGGGATTTCTGGGAGTTGTAGGCCAAATCTTGAATAAATCACACTGAATTCTAGATGGGACTCTGCAAATAGGAAGGAGGGAGGGAGGGGGGTATTCTTGGAAGCAGCAAAAGAAAGGAGGAGGAGCCCCCGGCTCCTCACTGCCTCTCTCACCCCAATCCCGAGGAGCGAGGGCCCAAGTTTGCCCAGGCTGGTCATATACCTACATTCCATGCACATGCAATAATACAGCAGTAATAACAATGGGTATAAGAAGAGGTAAAATTCAAACCGAAGTATTCTGACTGGTCCCTGCCTCAAGCGGTGCAAACAGGCTCTTCTCTGTGAGCCCGGGGAAAGCCAGCTTTTCTGCTTGGGTGCACACACATACATATTCTTTGGGGGGGATTTGCTGCAGAATCTTCTCTATGAGGCCGGGATTCTGCTTCAAATCCCCCCCCCCCCAAGAATATGTATGTGTGTGCTCCCAAGCAGCAAATGCTGGCTTTTCCCGGGCTAATTTCCCGAGCTGATACGAGAGGTGCCCGTTTGCACCGCATGAGGAGAGACCAGTCAGAATACTTCGGTTTGAATTTTACCTCTTGTTATTGTTATTACTGCTGTATTATTGCATGTGCATGGAATGTAGGTATATGACCAGTTGGATTACTTATAATATTAGGCACTTACAGTAGCATTCAATCTATTATACATTAGGTTGGTTTCTCACCCCAATACTCTTTGATGCTTTAGATCCTGGCAGGCAGGAGAGGCAGGGAAGCCTGGAAAAAATGTAAACAGAGAGGTTTACTCAGAAATAAATCCACAAAGGAGGGCCCTTCATTCAAAGTGCCCTCCTTTGCAGATTTACTTCTGAGTAATCCTCTCTGTTTACATTTTTTCCAGGCTTCCAGCCGAAAGAAGGAGCGAGTTTAGGGCTTGCCTTGCCATAATACTTATTGGCAAGGGAGGCGGAAGGCTGGTGAGAGAGAAGGAGGTGCCCCCTTACGACCTAATAACGACACTTAAGAAAATCCTGGCCCCCGAAGTTCGAAAAAGAAAGTCCACTTCCTGGTTGGCGTTCCAGGTGCGGAAATACTCGAAAGTAGCATTTCTTACGAATTTCTTACAAAACGAATCATTTTCATAACTTTTTTCTCATGCCTACTACCTACTTCCATCCCCTCCCTTTAATTTTAAATAAAATAAAAATTAATCTAAAAAATAAATAAAATTCAAGTAGATAGCTCTTGTTGTCGTTGTTGTTGTTGTTTTTTAAAAAGAATGTTTATTAAAAAATTGAAAATTCCCCAACAATTTGTGGATAAGTGAAACATTCTGAAATTTGGTGGGTTAACAGTGGTAAATGTGTTCTACCATTGTAGCAAGCTTCAATTCAATAGCTGTAAAAATTATGGAGAAAGGAGCCCCTGAATTTTCCCCAATTGTAATAATTTAATTATGTGCATACGCAATTACTGTAATGAAATAGTAACAAAATTTTGTTACTCTCTCGCTATCAATTTTTTTCATTCTAACAATCATTTGGAGTCACGAGAAGAGATTATCTGTTGCTTTGAGAACTCTCTGCTGCCAGACCAAAGAGCTTTAGTTCTTGGCGGCTCTTAAGAATGAAGCACCAACACCTCCCAGTTTTATGATGAACCATTTAATATTTTAACCTATTTTTTGCCGAGCAAATGGATCATAAATAATACAGTTCAGTTCAGTTCAGAAACACTTTAGGAATGAAGTATCAACACCTCCCAGTTTTATGATGACTTTTGAACCATTTTTAAATGGATCGCACATTCCTAATAACTGTACATGGTTCTTCACAAGTAAAAGAACAACAAAACAGTTGCCTGCCTTCAGATATGACACACAAGGGAAAGGGGATGGCTGTGTGGGAAGGAATTAGGACCAGCAGATACTGCCCCTTTGGCTCTTCCTCTGAGGCCAGAGTTGTTGCATTTGGGATGGATGATGATCTATCATCTGCTTCTGGGTGTCAGCATGATGGAGCTGTGTCTGCCTCTTCTTCCTTCCTTCTGAGGCCAGGGCAGTAGCTGTTGGGATGCCCTTTTATGGTTTCCTGGCCTAGGCATGATGGAGCTTTGCTTGTCTCTTCGTAGTGTCCTAGTCAAGCCGTCATGCCAGCCTCCCATTTTACTTATTGTCCTTTCCTATAAGTCATCTCATCTCTTGATATGCCCATACTGCAGAAATCAGTATGCCTGACTATTAAATTGTTTCTGTCCCTCCCATCTGTGTATGAAGAAGGAACTCTGGGACTCATCGCTGTTAAAAAGGTATAGACCTATGCATACCTCACATGTACGACTAAAGCAGGGGCGGTCAACCTACAGCCCGCGGCCCGCATCCGGCCCTCCGGGTGATGCCATCCGGCCCGCGACTTCCTTGCCGAAGAGAAGGAGGCGAGCAAGGGCAGCCACAAAGCAACGTGATGCTTTGTGTCCGGAAAAAAAGAAGGGAGGGAGGGAGCGAGGTGCCTTCTCCTGTCCCTCGTTATGGCTCCAGGGGAGCTTCCGCAGGAGGCCCCGCCTCCCCAAGAGGTCTCTGCGCGAGAGGTCGTCATCGCACAGAGACCCTCAGGGAGGCGGGGCCTCCTGCAGAAGCTCCCCTGGAGCCGCAACGAGGGACAGGAGAAGGCACTTTGCTCCCTCCCTCCCCCCCCCCCGGACACAAAGCACCACGCCACCCCGCAGCCATCCCCGCCTCCCTCTCCTCGGTGAGGAAGCCGTGCCGCCCCCGCCTCCCTTTCCTCGGTCAGGAAGCCGCGCCGCCCCCGCCTCCCTCTCTTCGGCAAGGAAGCCGCGGGTGAGAAAGAGGAGGAAAGAAAATGAAGAAGTAAAGGCGGGTTGGGGTCTCTGTGTGTGGTTTACTGTGCGGGTTGTGGTCTCTGTGTGTCTCTGTATTTGAACTGCTGGGTTGGCAGAAGCTGGGGCTAACAGTAGGAGCTCCCCCTACTCCCCAGATTTGAACTGGCAACCTTTCAGTGAGGAAGTTCAGCATCTCAGCGCTTGAACCCACTGCTCTAATTCTCAGAAGGGCTTGGCTCAACTTCTGGTTTCCTAGTAAAACTGAATTTTACTAGGAAATCATTTCTCTGTCTCCATTCAAATATACAGCACGTCCTCTATATCCATTTTCAGACTGTGTGTGGATACACAAATTGTAAATAATAGTAAATCTTACAAATTAAATGCTTCTGATCCAATTATACCATTGAGTATTATACTGAAAGATCTAGAAAATGCCAAGCAAGGGCATATTTGTTGGATGTGGATAAATGAAACCATGGATACTGGATCTGTTGTACTTTAATAATCACAATTAATGGTGTAAAGACCCCTATCCATATTTCATCTGCTCTCCTGCAAAAACTCTTTGAATTGGTCTTTCAATTTTATCACAAATGTGTCAATTTGCGTGTGCATGTGTGTGTTCATGTGCATTTTGTTTTTGTGTTTTGATGTAGGTTTGTGATTCGTTACAGTAGCTAGAACGTAGCATTATATATTGCAAAATCGTGCCTCTCTGTATTATTGCCTTTCTATTATGCTCTCTTAAATGAAAAAATGCTTACATATCGAAAATATTTCATCATCATATTGTGGTTTCAGTATCATAAGGGTGATGTGTATATGTTGTTAGTTTTTTTTTAAAAAAAATCAATTTATCAAAGGAAATGTTGGAAAATGGGAATCGTTTCTGCATAATCTTCTCCCCTTGCCAGTCCGAATTCTCTCCTATATGCTCCTGCTTTGCCAGAATAAAACAAAACAAAACATATGCGTTCCTTACCTTTGTGTTCAGTCAAGGACAGCAAACCAGCTGTGGGGAAAATCTCAAGGACACGTGGATTGCTTGTCTGACTCAAAGCGAGAATCGACTGCCTCTAGCAAGTTTAGCAACATCATTTCCTGACAGAATCATGGGGGCTGTAGTTTTCCCATCCTTTTGCATTCAGGCAGCAGGGCGGAAAACTGCAAAGTCAACAATCCCATAAGGAACTGTTTCAGTGTTTCCTTTTTCCCATACCAAGTCTGATTACAGCTTGGTTGGACTGGATGGCCCTTGCGGTCCTTTCCAACTCTGTGATTCTATGATCTCTCTCTCTCTCTGAGACTAGTTATTGCTCTCCTTTCCTTCATAAAGAGAGGAGATTCTGCAAAATGAAAGCGAATATTGTTAGGTTTGCATGATCTATTTTGAGTTGAGAGTTCTAGTGCTTCACTAATCTATACACCCCAGGATTTGATAGGAAGCTGCTGCCATGGTAGTGGAAGTGACATCATAATGCAATTGTAGTGTATAAGTTGGCCTCCATATCCAGATTTTGCATCCATGGATTCAAACATCCACAGCTTGAAAATATTCAAAGAAATCTTCAAAAGAAAAATCTTGATTTTGTGGTTTTATAAAAATGGTGCCGTTTACGACACTATTACAAATAATGTGACATGGGTGCTTAGTGTGTATTCCTAGTTTGATAAGGCATTTAGGCTTCTCCACCACAGAGTGCTGGAGCTATTGCGGCCCCTGTTGGGCCTGTTTTGTATTACCTAATGCAGTGTTTCCCAACCTTTTTTGAGCTGCAGCACACTTTTTACATTTCCAAAATCCTGGGGCACACCACCAACCAAAATGACACAAAATGACACTCTAACTAAGTAATACGTATCGTTAATATGTTTTTAAATGTATTTATACACTCAGTGTGAAACCTGGGCCTGTTTCGATGGACACAACATAGATATCCTGGCACGAATGGCAGAAAGACACAAACTTCCCACACAGAATTCCCATAACCAAGAGAAAATGCTATAAGAGTTTTGGAGTTGTAGTTCACCTATATCGAGAGAGCACTGTGGACTCAAACAATGTTGGATCAGGACCAAACTTGGCATGAATACTCAATATGCCCAAATGTGCACACAGATAGAGTTTGGGAAAAATAGACCTTGACATTTGGGAGTTGCAGTTTCTGAGATTTATAGTTAACACACAATCAAAGAGCATTCTGAACCCCACCAATGATAGAACTGGGCCAAACTTCCCACACAGAACCCCCAGGTGGTTCCCTTCCTGAATGACTCTCTCCCTCTTCTACACCAGAAGGGAAGGCACTCACTCGGTCCACGGTTGCCTGCCTGTCTTCCTTCTTTCCTGCGGATGGAAAGAAGAAGCCAGTGGGCCTGCCTCAGACTGCGCTCCTCACTTCTGCTTCCATTCCCTGCCCTCCCTTGATTGGAGGCTGGCTGGCTGGGGAAACGGCCGAAAGAGGCGGCACCCCGGCCCCTTCTTCGCCGTTGCCGCCCAGCTTTTCCTCCACAAAATTTCAGAATCTTTCACTTATCCACGGATTTTTTAACGAATTAACAAATTGTTTATAAACAATATTTTTAATAATTAAGAAAATCTGTTCCTACTTTGAAGTTGTTATTTCCTGTTCAACTTTGTAGTCTTTACTTTGAAAGTAGTTGTTCTCCTCCAGAAACCTTTTTTTTGTGGCAGAAACTTGGTTAAATTGGTGGAGACTCAACAAAGCAGAATGTACCATATATAGGACAATGTCCCTCATGCAAAGACAAAGCTTTTCTAGTGTAATAAACTTTCGCCATGTTTTCTATAACATAATCAATTAGCAAATGACATTTATCTGTGGTATCCCAGCCTAGCATGGTGTTCCTGCCTAGTGGTCAGAGCCAGCCCCCAGGAGTCCCAGCTGCCCCGGATCAAGGGGATGATGGGTGGCCAGAGCCAGATGGGTCTGCAGAGGAAGACTTAGAATGGGATAATGGTTGGCTTCAGGGATATGACACTACAGGAGAAGAATTTGATGACTCCATGGAAATCAGTTATGAACTGGATAATGAGAATGCTAGTGACCTTGATTCCCAGGAAAGATTTGTCACTCCCTTGCCAGATGAACAGGATGAAGATTGGGATGTGCGGGAGGAATCAGTTTCCCATGATCAGTGTTCTGCACCTGGCCCGGCTAATGAGAAGGAATTTAACAGGAGGACTTCTATCCATTCTTCGAGGAAAGATTGGGGCCTGAATAGGGGGGTGCGTTGGATGCACAAGAATTAGTTTTCCTTATTAGTTGGTGCCCGGACGGTTTCTAGTCAGATCCAAAGCTACGTTGGTACAGAAGGACTCTTGCCAAGTTTCCTTGTCCATGGAGGCTGCACGAACGGCTGGTTTCCAGTTCCACAATCAAACCGCATGGGCGGTTTGCCTTGTCTCTCGGATTTAAACTGTCATGGTTTCAAGCCTTTTGGGTTTACAATTCAAGAGCTTTTTGGACTATTTTATAGTTGTGCTAACAACTTCACTTTAACTCTTTGGACAATTCTTTATTCTTTATTCTAAATAAAATTATATTCATTGCATCTGCCTGGTGTGTGTGATCTAGGGGGGACTGCCTGGGTTCTGAGGTGCAACATTATCAATCAATTGCCTTTATTTCAGTTAATAAACCTTAGGCAGATACAGAAAAATATGATACAGATAAAAGTCGCATATAAAACACAATACAGGTTATCAAATGTACACATATTAAGATTGCAGGCCTTAAAATTTATATCTCTTAGAAGTTAATAATACGTATCTAGGGCTGTGTCGTTTTCTACTATTTAGTGTACTACAGTTATAATCGCATAAAGACTATAGTTAAATTTCTCGGCTTCTCTTCGGTTACTTTTCTTTAGATAAAATGCATTTATAACCCAGGAACAGAAATAATAGTGTAGAATATTAACAAATGCATCGTATCTCCTAATTGGGACTTTCTGATGCAGGTCCATAGTGAGAAATGTAGTTTAAGGCAGAGCCTTTTGAACTCTCTGGTATAGGGCTCCTTCCCTAGTATACTACTATAGAGGACAGGTTTTAGGGACAAAAATTATAGATTTTTATTTAGCCCATGGATAATTCAACCCTGGCCCCCTGATCAACTGCAATATCTTGCATTGGAAAATGCCAGGAATGCTCCACAGTGGAGAGCATATAGGGAGTTGGTGCTTCTTAGGGGTTCTTCTGAGATAGACTAAGCTCACTCTTTCAGAACTCTACTCAGAGAAGGATATGATTCCTGATTTGATAAAATTTAAGATTACATTGATCCATATATAAGTTGACCCAGGTTTTGGGGTACAATGTTTTGACTATCTTTTCTAGACTTATACATAGAGATATACAGTACTCATTCTAATATGTCTCAGAATTAAAAAGAAGCCCACCTGAAGGTAGAAATAAAAACTTGCCGCTAATTGGAAATAGCAGAAAAGAACAACAGGAATGTTTTTTAGTTCCAGTAACAAATACTACAACGTCCATCAATCTGCCAACACATTTGCCCCATCTGGAGGAACCTTCCTTTAAGATGAATAAAAAATATTTCTCTTGAAGGAGTCATTTCCAATGAGGTCGAGTAAGAATCATAGTCTTTCTCTTCTGTACATTGTTCTTTATAGGAAGGGAAGGTTCAGAGTTGTTCTTGTGTGGATAGTTCATTGTGAGAAAGATGAAGATCCAAGAGAAATTATCAGTTGACTGCCTTCTAGAGAGAGTCCTTTATTGTCCTCAGGTTCTCAATGTGTAGGAGAAGAATACACAGGGTCTTCATCATGACCCTCTACTCCCTTTGGGGGAAAGGATGGTATCTGGACCTTTTTATGTTGGGTGAGGCGTAGTTTCTGGGCCATCGTCATCCTCAGTGCATCCTCATCCGTTCTGTGGGGGAAGGGGTGATTTCAGAGCCATCATAATCCCCTGCGGGTGGCACATGGACATCCCTAGAGCCCTCTGTTCCATTGTCATCCTCAGAGACTGTGCCATTTAATGAGGAAGGGCTGGTTTATGAGACATCATCATCATCCCTTGGGGTGGCACATGGACATCCCTAGAGCCCTCTGTTAGGGTATGGTTAGTTATAGGGCCATTGTCATCCTCAGAGACTGTGCCATTTAATGAGGAAGGGCTGGTTTATGAGACATCATCATCATCCCTTGGGGTGGCACATGGGCATGCCTAGATCCCTCTGTTAGGGAATGGTTAGTTATAGGGCCATTGTCATCATCAGAGAATGTACCATTTATTGAGGAAGTGCTGGGTCCAGAGACATCGTCATCCCCAGGGCCTGGATCACCTATTGGGGAAGTAGTATTTGTGGAGCCACCATCATCCCCTGGGGGTGGCACAGAGGCATCCCTTGAGCCCTCTGTTAGGGAATGGTTAGTTATAGTGCCATTGTCATCATCAGAGAATGTACCATTTGTTGAGGAAGGGCTGGGTCCAGAGGCATCGTCATCCCCAGGGCCTGGGTCACCTATTGGGGAAGTAGTATTTGTGGAGCCACCATCATCCCCTGAGGGTGCCACATGGGCATCCCTAGAGCCCTCTGTTAGGGAATGGTTAGTTATAGTGCCATTGTCATCATCAGAGAATGTACCATTTGTTGAGGAAGTGCTGGGTCCAGAGGCATCGTCATCCCCAGGGCCTGGGTCACCTATTGGGGAAGTAGTATTTGTGGAGCCACCATCATCCCCTGAGGGTGCCACATGGGCATCCCTAGAGCCCTCTGTTAGGGAATGGTTTGTTATAGTGCCATTGTCATCATCAGAGAATGTACCATTTATTGAGGAAGTGCTGGGTCCAGAGGCATCGTCATCCCCAGGGCCTGGGTCACCTATTGGGGAAGTAGTATTTGTGGAGCCACCATCATCCCCTGTGGGTGCCACATGGGCATCCCTAGAGCCCTCTGTTAGGGAATGGTTAGTTATAGTGCCATTGTCATCATCAGAGAATGTACCATTTGTTGAGGAAGGGCTGGGTCCAGAGGCATCGTCATCCCCAGGGCCTGGGTCACCTATTGGGGAAGTAGTATTTGTGGAGCCACCATCATCCCCTGAGGGTGCCACATGGGCATCCCTAGAGCCCTCTGTTAGGGAATGGTTAGTTATAGTGCCATTGTCATCATCAGAGAATGTACCATTTATTGAGGAAGTGCTGGGTCCAGAGGCATCGTCATCCCCAGGGCCTGGGTCACCTATTGGGGAAGTAGTATTTGTGGAGCCACCATCATCCCCTGAGGGTGCCACATGGGCATCCCTAGAGCCCTCTGTTAGGGAATGGTTAGTTATAGTGCCATTGTCATCATCAGAGAATGTACCATTTGTTGAGGAAGTGCTGGGTCCAGAGGCATCGTCATCCCCAGGGCCTGGGTCACCTATTGGGGAAGTAGTATTTGTGGAGCCACCATCATCCCCTGAGGGTGCCACATGGGCATCCCTAGAGCCCTCTGTTAGGGAATGGTTCGTTATAGGGCCATTGTCATCATCAGAGAATGTACCATTTGTTGAGGAAGGGCTGGGTCCAGAGGCATCGTCATCCCCAGGGCCTGGGTCACCTATTGGGGAAGTAGTATTTGTGGAGCCACCATCATCCCCTGAGGGTGCCACATGGGCATCCCTAGAGCCCTCTGTTAGGGAATGGTTAGTTATAGGGCCATTGTCATCATCAGAGAATGTACCATTTGTTGAGGAAGGGCTAGATCCAGAGGCATCGTCATCCCCAGGACCTGGGTCACCAATTGGGGAAGTAGTATTTGTGGAGCCACCATCATCCCCTGGGGATGCCACATGGGCATCCCTAGAGCCCTCTGTTAGGGAATGGTTAGTTTCAGGGCCATTGTCATCATCAGAGAATGTACCATTTGTTGAGGAAGGGCTGGGTCCAGAGGCATCGTCATCCCCAGGGCCTAGGTCATCTATTGGTGAAGTAGTATTTGTGGAGCCATCATCATCCCCTGTGGGTGGTGCATTGTCATCGCTAGAGCCCTCTGTTAGGGAATGGTTAGTTTCAGGGCCATTGTCATCATCAGAGACTGTACCATTTGTTGAGGAAGTGGTGGTTCCAGAGGCATCGTCATCCCCAGGGCCTGGGTCATCTATTGGTGAAGTAGTATTTGTGGAGCCATCATCATCCCCTGTGGGTGGCGCATTGTCATCGCTAGAGCCCTCTGTTAGGGAATGGTTAGTTTCAGGGCCATTGTCATCATCAGAGACTGTACCATTTGTTGAGGAAGGGCTGGGTCCAGAGGCATCGTCATCCCCAGGGCCTGGGTCATCTTTTGGGGAAGTAGTATTTGTGGAGCCATCATCATCCCCTGTGGGTGGCGCATTGTCATCGCTAGAGCCCTCTGTTAGGGAATGGTTAGTTTCAGGGCCATTGTCATCATCAGAGACTGTACCATTTATTGAGGAAGTGGTGTTTCCAGAGGCATCGTCATCCCCAGGGCCTGGGTCATCTTTTGGGGAAGTAGTATTTGTGGAGCCATCATCATCCCCTGTGGGTGGCGCATTGTCATCGCTAGAGCCCTCTGTTAGGGAATTGTTAGTTTCAGGGCCATTGTCATCATCAGAGACTGTGCCATTTATTGAGGAAGTGGTGGTTCCAGAGGCATTGTCATCCCCAGGGCCTGGGTCATCTTTTGGGGAAGTAGTATTTGTGGAGCCATCATCATCCCCTGTGGGTGGCGCATTGTCATCGCTAGAGCCCTCTGTTAGGGAATTGTTAGTTTCAGGGCCATTGTCATCATCAGAGACTGTGCCATTTATTGAGGAAGTGGTGGTTCCAGAGGCATTGTCATCCCCAGGGCCTGGGTCATCTTTTGGGGAAGTAGTATTTGTGGAGCCATCATCATCCCCTGTGGGTGGCGCATTGTCATCGCTAGAGCCCTCTGTTAGGGAATGGTTAGTTTCAGGGCCATTGTCATCATCAGAGACTGTACCATTTATTGAGGAAGGGCTGGGTCCAGAGGCATCGTCATCCCCAGGGCCTGGGTCATCTATTGGTGAAGTAGTATTTGTGGAGCCATCATCATCCCCTGCGGGTGGCCCATTGTCATCACTAGAGCCCTCTGTTAGGGAATTGTTAGTTTCAGGGCCATTGTCATCATCAGAGAATGTACCATTTATTGAGGAAGAGGTGGTTCCAGAGGCATCGTCATCCCCAGGGCCTGGGTCATCTTTTGAGGAAGTAGTATTTGTGGAGCCATCATCATCCCCTGTGGGTGGCCCATTGTCATCGCTAGAGCCCTCTGTTAGGGAATTGTTAGTTTCCGGGCCATTGTCATCATCAGAGACTGTACCATTTATTGAGGAAGAGGTGGTTCCAGAGTCGTCGTCATCCCCAGGGCTTGGGTCTTCCATTGGGGAAAGGGCAGTTTTGGAGCCATCGCCATCCCCATGTTGTGGGTCACTGTCACCCTCAGAGCCTTCCTTTGAAGAAGGGATAGTTTCAGGTTTACTGTCACCCCCAGGTTCACTTTTTTTGTGATGAATAGAATTGGAGGCATTGTCGCCGCCGCCATCATCATCATCATCTTCATCGCCATGATCTATTTCTTCAGAGTCTTTATCTAAATTTTAAATTGGAATAAAAAATCCAGTAAGTTTTTGACACAAAAAGGTGTTGAAAATATTGGGAAAATGCACAAAAGAGTTAAATTCATAGGCATGTTTACAGGAAAAAATATTTTGGCTTTTTTTTCAGAAAGAAAAGAGATAAAGGAAATGTTATATGCATCCTCTATTTACATGGAGATTAATGTAGTTAATTGAAGATTTTTTTGTAGTCAGCATACAACGTGAGTATAGATTTATACTATGCAAGCATGACTTAAGATATCAGTGTATTTCTGTGCATTGGGAACAGAGTGAAAAGGGTAAAAGGAAACTTCTCCAACTCGGTGACCACTAGGCATGATATAGTTAAGCCTCCTGGTTAAGGGTAGCTATGAACTTAACAGAAATTCAACCAATATGAATGTAGAACCATGATGAACATTTATCTCTGATGCAGGCCCAGATTACATAGGATGTGTGAATATAATTATATTTTAATGTATTTTAGTGTCAAATGCTGGAGGGTTTTATATTGTGTTTTATACTGCAATTGTGATGTAGGCATCAAATTATGCCTTTTGGAAGCCGCTCTGAGTCCCCCCTCGGGGGTTGAGAAGAGCAGGGTAAAATGCCATAAATAAATAAATAAATAAATTACCCATAAGGCCACCTGAGGCCATGGCCTTGGGCAGCACAATTGGGGGGGGCGGCAGATGAGGACCCCCAAATTATTATTATTTTTGAAAAAGGTCAATTTTTGGGGCGAGCGAGGAGCAAAAGGTGGAGCGAAGGGGTGCCGCGTCACAGCCAGGCCTCTGACGTGCCGTCCCTTCGCTCCGCCTCTTGCTCCTTCTCGGTCCCTCCTCTTTCCTTCCTTCACTCAAGGAGGAAGGAGGAGGGACCTAGAAGGAGCAAGAGGCGGCGCGAAGTGGCGGCGTGTCAGAGGCCTGGCTGTGATGCGATGCCCCTTCGCGCCGCCTCTTGCTTCTTCTCGGTCCCCCCCTTCCTTCCTTCACTCAAGGAAGGAAGGAGGACCCTCGGGCGGCGCGAAGGGGCGGCGCGTCAGAGGCCTGACTGTGACGCGACGCGACGCCCCTTCGTGCCGCCTCTTGCTTCTTCTCGGTCCCCCCCTTCCTTCCTTCACTCAAGGAAGGAAGGAGGACCCTCGGGCGGCGCGAAGGAGGAAGGAGGAGCGAGTGAGGAGGAGCAGCCAAGAGGCGGAGCGAAGGGGCGCCACGTCACAGCCGGGCCTCTGACGCGCCGCCCTTCGCTCCGCCTCTTGCTCCGCCTCTTGCTCCGCCTCTTGCTCCTCCTCGGTCTCCCCTCCTTTCTTCCTTCACTCAAGGAAGGAAGGAAGGAGGACCCTCGGGGCCACTGCCGCGCATGTGCAGCACGCCCTGGGGGCGGGGGCTTCCCCCGATCTGGGGGCGGCGGTGCTTCTTTTGGCCTAGGGCGCCAAAAGGAGCTAATCCGGGCCTGCTCTGATGACATTACCTTCTGTATAATTGCATCCTCCTGACTCCTGTCCATATATCATCATCAAGATGCTGATTTAGAGTAATGGAAGTGTTCATCATACTCACTTGCAAATCATCTAATCTGCCTCTTGACCATCACACCCAGGGCCCTTCCAGACAGTATTAAAATCCACACCAAAATGGATTAAAGTAACACTTTTTGGTGAGGAGGAAAACCCCTCCTTGCCTCCCCCGGGTCTCTTCACATGTCATTTGGATGCCTCTGGTAAAAACCGAGATAGGTCCCACCTTTTGGGACTGTCTGGATGGGCCCCCAGTGAACTAGTCTCCGTTTAGAATCTTTTTCATAAGTTTTTTTCCATTTTACTGATATCTCCAAATGTATAAAAGTGCATATTTTCTGTGCATGGACAAAAAGACATCCTTTTCTTTTCTTTCTTTCTTTTTTCTTTTTTCTCTTTTTTCTTTTTCTTTTTTTTATTTTCCTGTTTTCAACTCTGCCAAAGCATATTTAATGTTTCTTTAGATAAGGATAGAGTTGGACCATCTATCGCTTGAAAATATTTTTTTTACACCGCTGTATATAATTGGACTTGAGCACCCACCCACAGATTTTGGTATCCACGGTATCCCCTTGGAACTAAATTCAAGAGGATACCAAGAAAGCAGATACCAGGGGCTCATATCATTCAAAACTTAGCAGCATACTTTGCTCTCATCTTTAGTAGCAAAACTAGGCATGTAAGGATGGGCGTAATGGCAGCCAAGTCCCAGCCCCTTCTGCCTTCTCCTTCTGACCCAAAGAGGAAGGCCAGACCATGTGCTCCACGAAGCAAGTGGGGGCGTGGCCGGAGGCGTGGCCAGAGGAGGAACCAGCGTTGCTCTTCTTCCCCCCCAGCTGCCTGCTTTTCTACCCAGCAGTCTGCACTCGAACTGGTTGACACTCGTTCTGAGGGCAATGCAAGGACAATTGGAATCGGTAAACTGGCTAAGCCCCAGTCTAAGCCCCTAGGCCATAGGCGGCAAAAGAGGGGTTTTAAAGCCAGGACATTTTGGGGAGCACGCTTCTCTTTCAGGAAGAGTTCTAATCTAGCTAATACCCAGTCTAAAGCTACTAGCCACTCAGGGAAATCAATGCCCAATTGAGAACCACCACCAATATCTGATGTCTCTGGGCCCCCACAGGAGCCAGTCCTTGGAACTGGCATCAGGTCATCATTAGTAGCTTTGGGCCTATTAACTAATCCATCAACCCGATATCCGGGTATAGCAGCTGTTACACCTAGAACAGGGCTGTTCAACTTCTACGGGCCCAAGGGCCGGAATTCCGGTCACTGATAACCTGAAGGGCCGAAGGGTCTGCCTCCGCCCCCGGCTCCGCCCCCTCCCCCAGCTCCATCCCACCCCTCCCCCGGCTCCACCCCTTCCCCCAGTTCCACCCCTCCCGGCTCCAATTTACTTACAATTGACCTTGAGTTGTGGAGTTGTAGTTCACCTCCATCCAGAGAGCACTGTGGACTCAAATAATGATGGATCTGGACCAAACTTGGCATGAATACTCAATATACCCAAATGGGAAAACTGGTGGATTTGGGGGAATGTTTCCTAATACCTTTGAGTTATTTGAGTCCACACTCAAATTGGGACACACCAAAAAAAAAAACCAAACACCTCAATGCCGTCGCAGGGCTTGATGGGGCCTCCTTTTCCAGAGGCAGGTGGAGGAGGCCCAAAGAGCTCCCTCCCTCCCTGAAGGGAAAACAAGCAGCAGGGGGCAGGCACAAAGGAAGCCACGTTGCGCCCTGCACGCGGGGGAAGGCAGTACAACAAGGGGGAGGGGGTGCAGAGGAGGGGAAGGAAGCGTCACCAAGGAAACCACTGCTGAGGGACCCCTCCCCCCCCCTCAACCAACGTCTTACTGTTTTTAGATTGATTGATTCGAGCCAGGCCCTTCCTTACCCATACTGCGGGAGCCCCACCACAGGGCTGAAGCGCCAACGCCAACGCCGCCCCCGAAGAGCCCTGCTGGAGCCGAGGCCAAGCTCAGGCCGGGCACGGCGGCTCTCCCATCCGTGGGGCAGGAAGCGAGGGCCCTCCACAGGAAGAGGACGGAGCCAGGAGGGGCTTTCCCTGCCTCACTCCCCTCCTCCCTCTCTCTGAGGAAATGGGGGCTGGACTGGAAGCAGCCGCGAAGGAGGAGGAGGCGCGCGCCCAGGCCGGCCACAAATCCTGCGGGACCCGAATTTTCGTCAGCTATCGCGAGACTACGCAGCCACAGGCGGGATTTTGACCTCCGTCGAAATCCCGTTTTTGGCTGGGGTAGTCTCGCGATGCTTGCCTAAACCCGGAGGTAGGTATTTTTTATTTATTTTTATTATTAATATTATTTTTTTTAAAAAAATTATTAATATTATTTTTAATTTGTATTTTATTAAAACAAGTTAGGGGGCCGGAGGGAATGGGCTCGGGGGGCGTTTACGGCCCCAGGGCCGCCTGTTGGATAGCCCTGACCTAGAAGATCGGCTCTTCCTGGGTTTCAATGTAATTCCGTAAGGCTTGAAGGTCGACCTCCTTGGATCTCCCCTTCCCTCTTGGTTCCCTCAATCATCAATGGGCCTCACTTAAGGCTGCTGACTTTAGCCTTATTTGTTGTAGTTATTTATATTTATTTATTTATTATTCATTCTTTATACTGCTCCTTCCTGCAGGCTCGGGGCGGTTTACACAATTCATAGAAATACAATCAATTTAATACAGCAGCTAAAACATAAAAGCCTAAAATATATACTACACATAAGCAAGCATCTAATAAAAACATATCTAATAAAACAGTATCTAGGGTCTACAGTTAAGATTCCAAACGTGGATCTTCCTTCAAGGGCCGGTGAGGTTAAAGGCTTGTTTAAACAACACTGTCTTACAAGCTCTCCGGAATGGAGCTAATTCTTTTATGGCGCGGACCTCATCCGGCATGGAATTCCAAAGGGAATAGAAGGCTCTCGATCTCGTTGACGATAGCCGACAAGAGTGAATCGACGGGACTAACAGAAGGTTCTGTTCTTCTGAATGTAGTGATCTTGGGGGAACGTATGGGGTGAGACGGTCCCTCAGGTACACTGCCCCTAGACCATACAAGGCCTTAAAGGTCAATACCAGCACCTTGAAAGCAATCTGGTACTCCATTGGTAGCCAGTGCAGTTGCTGCAAAGTGGGTGTTATATGCTCTCGGACCGACGTGCCCGCCAGTAGTCGAGCAGCAGCATTCTGCACCAGCTTAAGTTTCCGGATTGCTGCCAAGGGAAGGCCTATGTAGAGGGCGTCACAGTAATCCAATCTCGAGATGACCATCGCCTGGATCACCGTAGCTAGGTCGCCCCTGGACAAGTAGGGAGCCAGCTGCCTATATGTTGTATTATATGTTGTGTTAGGGCTAGGTAATTGAGTTGTTTTACTTGTATACTGTGTTTGGTCTATGCCTGTTGGTAAACCGCCCTGAGCCCACGGGGAGTGGCAGTCTATAAGCATGAATAAATAAATAAATAAATAACATTTCTGTTAAAATGCTGGAGCTTAAAATAACTGGCTTTCACAATTGAAATTTCTGGTTTTCTTGTGTGGAGGGGTGTGCTATAGGGCTAAATACATCTTAGAAAATAAAATAGTATAGGTGAAAAGTAAAAGGTAAACAACAGAGCAAAATAACAGAGGGTATATGTAATTTGAGAAAGATGATGGTTATGGATATACTCGTACAATCAGGCCTGTAGCCAGGATTTTGATTGGGGGCTGAGTTTTATGGGGGGGCTGAGTCTGAGTGAGAGACTCATTCAAGTGCCACCTCGGATTTGGTTGAGGTAGGCAGGATTTCCCTGGGTACTGGTTGTGGGGGGTCGGGAGCAGGTCAGGGTTTTGCCCTCCCTTCTGCTCGAGATCCCCGTGTACAACTGGTGGGCCACTGTGTGATACAGAATGCTGGACTAGATGGGCTGAGGTCCGATTCAGCATGGCTCTTCTTATGTTCTTATGAGAGAGGGTCTACCCTAGCAAACCTTTTGTATCGTTATCCCAACACCCCCATGCATATGGGATACATTGAGCATGGTGATCAGATCATTATATGAATAAACATAACAGTTGAAATCAGTGGTTCCCAAACTTTTGTGGCCTACTGCCCCTTTCCAGAAAAATTTTTACTCATCGCCCCCTAGAAATTAATTTTTTAAAAAATTTAATAGCAATTAAACAGAAAAATATATGTATTAATGCAGTGGTTTTCAACCTCTCTAATGCCGTGACCCCGAAATAAGGTTCCTCATGTTGTGGTGACCCCCAACCATATTTTCATTGCTACTTGATAAATAATTTTGCTACTCTTACGAATTCTAATCCAAATATATAATATGCAGGTCGAAGCGAAGGGGGCGGGGCCAAAGAAGAGGGCCGCGCAGCCCCTCCTAAATGGCCAATTGTTCACCGCCCCCTTAAAGGGGTTCACCACCCCCCAAATTCCCCTGAGTCTTCCACCGCCCCCTTGGATCGCCTCACCGCCCACCAGGGGACGGTACCACCTACTTTGAGAATCAGTGGTTCAAATAATGTACCAGTAAGACCTTCTTGCAGACCACCCTGAGAATTTCGGGGATGTGGGGCTGAAGCCCATCAAGCCCCTCCCCCTTCCGGCTACATGCCTGCATACAATGTATATTTTACCATGCAAATAAATTAATAACTTAGGAATTTCCTGTGAACAAAACTGTGGCTGAGCTCTTGCGACAGGTCTGCATGGTGCAGATCAAAATCTAACTACATTGAAGTCTGTGCTGCATTACTACACTGACATTGTACAACCAATTGTGTCTATTAACCCCTGTTGTAATATTTTTGTTGTTGTGTCAGAAGCAACTTGAGAAACTGCAAGTTGTTTCTGGTGTGAGAGAATTGGCTGTCTGCAAGGACATTGGGCAGGGGACACCCTGATGTTTTGATGTTTTACCATCCTTGTGGGAGGCTTGTCTTATGTACCCGCATGGGAAACTGGAGCTGATAGAGAGAGCTCATCCACGCTCTCCCCAAATTCGAACCTGCAACCCATCGGTCTTCAGTCCTGCCAACACAGGGGTTAAACCCACTGCACCTCCGGGGGCTCCCCCTTTCGTAATGGGGAATACACAGTGCCTTTTTATGCAATTCCAGTCATTTCACGTAGGTACTTGTAAAATGCTTACAATTGCAGACCTCAGTGAACTGAATGCATCCATTCAGTAGTCCAAACAGATAAGACTATAAGGTCAGTGGAACTTACTTGTGAGTATGACACTAATACAGTTTTGCCCTCTGTTTTCTGTGTCTATATTTCCTGTTTCCAAAGCAATATTTTTGTACAATAAACAGAGTTAGCAACACATTTGACTTTTTATAGGTAAAGGTAAAGGTTTCCCCTGACATTGAGTCTAATTGTGTCTGACTATGGGAGGTGGTGTTCATCTCCATCTCTAAGCCGAAGAGTCGGTGTTGTCCGTAGACACCTCCTAGGTCATGTAGTCAGCATTACTGCGCGAAGCACTGTTACCTTCCCACAGAAGCGGTGCCTATTGATTGATTCACATTTGCATGTTTTTGAACTAGGTTGGAAGAATCTGGAGCTAACAATGGGAGCTCATCTGCTCCCCAGATTCAAACCACCAACCTTTCAGTCAGCAAGTTCAACAGCTCAACGGTTTAACTTGCTGTGCCACCAGGCACAACTAAATTAATCATTTTTTTCTGGCATAACATTAAAACTGTGTCAGCGTTGCCTGGCCCGTTTGTTTACCCAGCGGCCCAGGCATCGCCCGCCATCTGATAACAGCAACATCTGGTTGTCCTTTGAACTGTCCCTAGCCTTTGAAATGCTGAGCGCCCTGTTCCCGCCTTTGATATACTGGACGCCGGAAGACCGGACTAAGGGGGAGGAGTGGGCCAGCGGGGGGGTTGGGCCTGAAGAGTTTGAAGGTGTAGACCGGCGGGAAAAGGCCAGTTCGGTCTTTGACCGCCCTGGGTTAAGGATCAAATAAACTACTTTTCCTTCAAAGAGCTTGGGGGGGAGTGGCTTGTTTGGGGTCCTACCGGAGCTGACAAACTGGGAGCCACTGAAGAATTGGGATTGAAGACAAATGTGAAATGATAAGTCCTCATATCAAAAGGAATAGGATGGAGGACTATTTGTTTGCTTAGACCAGCAGTTCTCAACCTGGGGGTTGCGACCCCCGGAGGGGTCGCAGGGCCATTTTCTGGGGGTCACGAAGGTGTCTGAGTTGGCCCCTCCCCTTCCGCCGCCTCCAAATGGCTGCTGGCCTCTGTGCCAGGTCAGCTCTTCCACCTCCTGTTCCCACAGGGCTGCAGGGAGTCAGGAGAAAGAGGAGGTTACAAACAAAGGCCCTCGCCCCCTGCCGAGAGGTCGTGGCGCCTCCTCCTCTGTTGCTGCCCGCCTTGAGGGGCCTGGTCACAAGCAGGCAGCCACAGCGTTGCCCCTCCTACTCCCTGGTTGTGTGTGGCTGCCCCGGAGCCCTCCCAGGCCTCATGGGTCCGGGGTTTGCCACCTGGGAGGGAGCTGCTCCGGCGACGGCCTCCTCCCTTCGCGACGCCTCCACGGTCAACAACTGGCCTGAGCCAGGCTTCCCTTCCTTTTGCTCTTGCTGGCCTCGATGACGATCAGCAGCAAGGCCCGGAGAGACAGCAAGGTTGAGGAGGAAGAGGAAGAAGAAGAACACGGTTCAGGCCAGTGCTCAGCAGCGGAAGGTGTTCCCTTCCTCCTCCTCCTCGTATTGCTGAGCGTGATGAACCTGGAGGCTGGAGATGGCGCCCACAGAGAGGCAGCAAGGCCGGGGTGGTCATCATGCTCAGGAAGACGAGGAGAAGGAGGGCAGTTAAGTGGCCTGGCTGAGGGGGAAAGCCTCAATAGGGGCCGTCAGGTGGGCGAGCAGTCGAGCCCTCTCTCTCTCTCTCCTCGTCTGCCGCAGCAAACTCCCAGGAACCGCCCCCCCTTTTTTCCTTCTCTCTTGCTCTTTCTATACCTTTCTCCTCTCATGTTCTGTCCCTTCTTTTCTCTTCCCTCCATCCTTTCTCCCTATTTCTCCCTATTTTTTTTCTCAGCCTTTCTCCTTTCCTTCTTTTTAGATCCCTGGGAATCACTCCAGTAGCTATACAACGAAGAGGGGGAGTTGCTATATCAGCAACACAAATACAGAGTGTCAAAGTATAAAGTATATATCATGCATTATTCTAGTCAATAATAATAAACATATATAATGTAGATAACAACAACGATTCCATATAAGGTGTCATGCACGCCCACAATGGGCTCCTACCCTTCGATAATCACAGCATCAGTCATTGTGTGAAATAGTCCAAGTTCATAAGCTGGATCAAAACGCCAATGCTTCGGCCGTTGGTCATGACATAGAAGTATGCATTTGCCTCTATGATCCAGACCTCGCATTTGCCTTATCATGATTATGAGTTGTTTTGCCTGTAATATATGGCCTTGAGAAAGACCCGGTGTAGGGGGTCGAAACGAGAGTTGGGACCATTGTACATCGTTATCCTCGTCGGCCCATTGATATACAGGGGCGTTCCAGCATTGATTTACCATTGCCACAATTAATCCGCATTTGCGCCTGGACCTCGCCCGCAAACAACTCGTCGTGTTGTATTTACGGCTCCTGAAACATGGATACGGCTTGCTGGTTCGTGCACGCCAGACTTCTTTAAAGGAGGAAATTCAACCCACTTCGGGAGAACTCTTTTGTTACCCTTATACTTGGATTTACTTTACGCATTGGCATTTTGATCCAGCTTATGAACTTGGACTATTTCACACAATGACTGATGCTGTGATTATCGAAGGGTAGGAGCCCATTGTGGGCGTGCATGACACCTTATATGGAATTGTTGTTGTTATCTACATTATATATGTTTATTATTATTGACTAGAATAATACATGATATATATACTTTATACTTAATCACTCCAATAGTACATCGTTTGGGTTCACAGTGCTCTCCAGATGTAGGTGAACTACACTGCCCCTACATCAGTGTCAATTCTTCTCAAATGTCTCCAGTATTTTCTGTTGGTGATGGGAGTGTGTGTTCCAAATTTGGTTCAATTCCATCGTTGATGTTGTTCAGAATACTCATTGATGCAGAATGCCAAGTATCCCCAACTCCCAAATGTCAGGTGAACTATATTTTCTTTTTTTCAATTTCTATAGCAAGTTTGGTTCAATTCACCCAGTGCAAATGCTCAATTGTTCTATTTCCCAACTAAACTCCAAATGTCAGTGTTCAAGTGTTCAAATTTGGGCATAATGAATATTTGTGCCAAGTTAGGTCCAGATCAATAGTGGTTTGGGTTCACATTTGCTCTCTGGATGTAGGTGAATTGCATCTCCCCTAAATCACTGACAAACCTCTTCAGTATATTCTGTTGGTTATGGGGGTTCTGTGTGCCAAGTTTGGTCTAGGTCTGTCATTTGTGGGGGACTCTGGTCTCTGGAAGTCATAGCTGAATGGTTGAAGGTACTGCAAATCCCATCATCTGTTTTCCATACTCCCCCAAACATACTGTTTTTGTGATTAATCTTTATGCTTTAATTATATTCAATTTGTAATAATGAAAATCCATCCTGGATATCATATATTTACATTACGATTTATAACAGTAGCAAAATTACAGTTACAAAGTAGCAACGAAAATATGGTTGGGGGGTCACCACAACATGAGGAACTTTATTTAGGGGTCACGGCATTAGAAAGGTTGAGAACCACTGGCTTAGATATTAAAAAGCTATTATTCTTTTACAAAGCATCAAGTGCTTTAGGTCTGAAAGGGAGGTTTAACTACTTTTTCTGTCTCAATCATTGAACTATGTGTCTTTTGGCAGGGGCGGGGAGTGAATTATGGTTGTCTCCCATTCTTCTCTGTCGATTTTATTTAGAGGACCTTTTCATTGGCCGCTCCAAGACTATGGAATGACCTGCCAAAAGAGCTCTAACAGTAAAAATCACTTGTCATAAGGAAAGATACAGCTGAAGACCTATCTCTCCTTGCAGGTCTACCCAGTCAATTTTAACTTGTGAATTTGAACCTGCATTTTTCCCATGTGCACCTTGTTATATGTATTTTAATAGTGTTGTATTTATCACTCTTGTTTTTACCATGTTGTATTCTGCCTCGAGTTGCAAGGTAGGTAATAAGTTTATTATTGGCATTATTTGTTGAAGCATGCAAGGAATCAGTTAGTGTGTGTGTGTGTGTGTGACAACTGTAAAATAATATGCATAAAGCTGATTAGTCAGGCAATGCCTGGGGAGCAGGCTGAGCCTGGGACTTTTGGATACAGTTACATTATTCAGGCTTGAGCTATGCAGCTGCTCAGAGAGAAGCACAGAGAAGCAGTGGGAAAGAGTTTGGAGTGTGCATTTGTTTCATGAGCTGCTGAAGGGGTTTATCTGCATGGACAAAGAAAAACCATTTTAAATCTCTCATAAAAGGACATTATGTGAGTTGATGCAACTGATCACATTGTACATATGTTGTCTCGAACTATGAAGAGTAAACTACGGCAAACTCGTATTTGTTTTTTATTGGGAATGTGGCGCAGCTGGCTAAGACTCAGCTGCATAAGATCTCTCTGACCAGTAAGTCATGAGTTCGAGGCCTGCCCGGGTTGAGGTGGGTGCTCGATCTTAAGTGTAACCTGCTGTCGACCTTTGCAGCCCAAAAGAAAGTTGCATTTGCCAAGTAGGAGATAAAGGTGCCACATTAAAGTGGGGAGGCAAATTTTGACTGATTTATGAGGCCATAAAGAAGCACTGAGGAATGCGGAAGAAACAACAAAGGAACGCTGGAAAATGCTGAGAGATGAGGAGTGCTTCAGCTCCCTCTGGTGGCCAGAAGTTTGCCTCTGTTCGTCTATATATGTCTATATATGTCTACATATGTTTTCTATGTATGTTGAACTGCAGGGATTGTCTGCAAGTTTATGTACTGTAATCTGCTCTGAATCCCCTTCGGGGTGAGAAGAGCGGAACATAAATAAAGTAAATAAATAAATAAATAAATATTGTTCCTCTGTGTGGCATATTTTCTTTCTCTGGCAAGGCCGTGTGTGGGCTAAACAAATGTGAACTACATGTGGTTTATTTTACATTACACCACTTATTATTATTATTATTAGCATCATATACTACTGTAGACTCCCCTGGATTTATCAAAAAGTGACCTTAAGACAAATCCTTTCTGTACAAATCTTGCCAAGAAAAAAATATGTTAGCTTCATTATGGAGTTGCTATAAGATGGGATCGATAAAGGCGAAAGGTTTATACGATCTGAAGAGATAACCATTTTCTCTTTTACGATTGTTCAATTAAACTAATATTTGAAATACGATAAATACTGTTCCCTACAGGAAGGGGTGGGAGCTGAGGGGTGTAAAAGTATTATTTATTATTTTTTTATTATTTGGACTTGGACACCGCCACTTCCCGAGGGCTCGGAGCGGCTTACAAACATATAAAAGCATCACAGGAGTAAAAACAACATATTAAACTAGACCAATGAAGATTTTCCAGCTTAGCAATCAAAGGCTAGCCAGAAAAGGTGGGTCTTGCAGGCCTTGCGGAAAGAGAGTAGATCATGCAAGGTCCGCACATCACTTGGAAGGGTGTTCCAGATTGACGGTGCTCGACTGGAAGCCAATGGAGCTGCTGGAGAATAGGTGTTATGTGACATCTCACTGGGGTCCCAGTGAGAAGTCGGGCAGCGGCATTCTGGATGAGCTTTAGTTTCCGGATCACTGACAAGGGCAGGCCAATGTAAAGGGTGTTACAGTAGTCCAGTCTCGAAATGACCGTGGCTTGGAGCACCTTGGCCAGGTCATCTCTGGATAAGTAGGGGGCCAGACGCCTAGCTTGCCGCAGATGGAAGAAAGCGGTTTTGCTGACGGTGGAGACCTGGGCTTCCATCGACAGCAATGGGTCTAAGACGACCCCAAGGCTCTTAACTGAGGATGTCGGGCATAATGCCTCACCATCCAAGCTAAGCAGTCAGACCTCCCCACCCACCGGGCGGCCCAGCCACAGTATCTCCGTCTTTGCTGGATTCACCCTCAATCTACTGGCCCGCAGCCAACCAGTAACGGCTTCAAGGCACTGTTGGAAACAAGAGGGTACGGAGTCCGGACGGCCTTCCATTTTCAGAACGAGCTGGGTGTCATCAGCATACTGATAACATTCCAGCCCAAAGCTTCGGACCAGACCAGCAAGTGGTCGCATATACTGTAGATGTTAAATAATAAAAGGGAGAGAATGGCACCTTGAGGGACTCCACAAGTAAGTGGAGCCCTCTCGGAAACCATACCTCCCCTATTAGACACAAGGGCAAAGTAAAGGTAGGTTGGATAAGAACACTAGGAAAACAATATGTGATATGTATTTATAACATAATTCAATATTTAATAATGGGATTGATTGTGATGTTACTCTACCTGCGTCGACAATAGTAAAAACTTTTAAAAAGAAGATGGGGTCGATATAAAAGCAGCAACAAAGTCCTTACAATCTAGGTTGACTTCTTTTATATAATGTTGGCAATCATTTAATTGGATTTCAATTTAAAAAATCATATGAAGATGGCATTTGATTCTGTAATCTGGAGAAATAACTAAATACTACACTTACAGAGTGGTGTTGCTTACCGGTTTTTTCACAGTCATCCGGAAGCTCTCGGCTGCTCTCGCATTCTCCACTTTTTGAAGTGCATCCATCTTCACAACGCTGTCCTAAACGAAAAAATAATATGTTATCAGTGGCATCAGTCCAGCTTTTAATCCCAATAGAGTAGGTACATTAAATCAATGCAGCGTACATATCCAGCTTGGCACAACAATTCCAACTCATGAACTCCTATATCTCTCAGCTTACCCTTTTACTTTCACTTTGGATCTTTTATTTCAGTCCCAAGCTTATCACTATATTGAATCAAAAGGATGTATCTATTGGTAGTTTAGTGTGGTTCAAAGAGGCTTCTCCTAGGCCAAAAGCAGACTTGGCAGAGCATGAAAGAATTTCCACACATATCACCCTAAGACGGTGTTTCTCAACCTAGGGGTCAGGACGCTTGGGACGGTCACGAGGGGGGTGTCAGAGGGGTTGCCAAAGATAATCAGAAAACATCGTATTGACTGTTGGTCATGGAGGTTTGCGTGGGGGTTGGCCCAATTCTCTCATTGGTGAGGTTCAGAATGCTATTTGATTGTAGGTGAACTATAAATCCCAGCAACTACAACTCTCAGATGACAAAATCAATCCAGCCCCACCAGTATTCAAATTTAGGCATATTGGGTATTCATGCTAAGTTTGGTCCAGATCCATCATTGTTTGAGTCCGTAGTGCTCTCTGAATGTGTGTGAACTACAACTCCAAAGCTCAATCTCAATGCCCCCCAAAATGTTCCAATATTTTCTGTTGGTCATGGGAGTTCTGTGTGCCAAGTTTGGTTCAATTCCATCATTGGTGGAGTTCAGAATGCTCCTTGATTGTAGGTGAACTATAAATCCCAGCAACTACAACTCCCAGATGACAAAATCAATCCCTCCCCCAGCCCCACCAGTATACAAATTCGGACATATTGGGTATTCATGCTAAGTTTGGTCCAGATCCATCATTGTTTGAGTCCGCAGTGCTCTCTGAATGTGTGTGAACTACAACTCCAAAGCTCAATCTCAATGCCCCCCAAAATGTTCCAATGTTTTCTGTTGGTCATGGGAGCTCTGTGTGCCAAGTTTGGTTCAATTCCATCGTTGGTGGAGTTCAGAATGCTCTTTGATTGTAGGTGAACTATAAATCCCAGCAACTACAACTCCCGGATGAAAAAATCATAACAGTAGCAAAATTACAGTTATGAAGTAGCAATGAAAATAATTGTATGGTTGGGGGTCACCACAACATGAAGAACTGTATTATGGGGTGGTGGCATTAGGAAGGTTGAGAACCATTGACCTAAGAAGTGTTTGGAAACAAATGGGAGTAAAAAAAATCTCTCTCAAATTGCCCCCTGGGGAACCCCACAATGCAAGGGGGAAACCCCGGAGACAACCTCACCCCTCCTCACTCACTGTGACCAGTTGCAGAGGAAGGAGGACAGCCATTTCAGGACTGTCCTACTCACCCCGGCCCCAGCAAGGCGGTGAGTCAAAAGATCGTAATTGACTGTATCAAACGCTGCTGTGAGGTCCAATAATACAAGCAGCACCGATCCGCCCTCATCAAGCTGGCAACGCAGCTGGTCTGTGATGGAGACCAGAACCATCTCCGTCCCATGCCCCGAACGGAAGCTGGACTGGAAGGGGTCTAGCCAAGCTGTGTCATTTAGGAAGGACTGAAACTGCTCCATTGCTGCCCTCTCAATCACCTTGCCCAGAAACGATAAATTCGAAACTGGGCGGTAATTGGAAGGGACCGTTGGATCTAACCTCGGTTTCTTCAGCAATGGAGAGACCACAGCCTCTTTTAAACCCTCTGGAAACACTCCTTGCTCAAGGGAGGTATTGATTATATTCAACAGAGGGTCACGCAACCCCTCCAGGCAAGCTTTCACTATTTATTTATTTATTTATTTATTGGGCTTCTATGCCGCCACTCCCGGGTGGCTCGGGGCGGCTCACAAGCGCCGGGTAAAACACGATAAAATACAGCGAACAATTTAAAACACGGCAATAAAATAGCACATAGCACAATAGCAGTTTAAAATCAAGTGTGTAAAATACAACCCTAGAATAACAAAGCGGGCTGTGTACGAGCAAGACCTACAGGCCAAAAGCCAACTGAAAGAGGTAGGTCTTGCACGCCCGCCTAAAGGGAAGCAAGTCCTGAATGGCACGCGTTTCTGTGGGGAGGGCGTTCCACAAGGTGGGCGCAATAACGGAGAACGCCCTCCTGCGGGTTGCTGTTAACCTAGCGAACTTCACAGAAGGGACATCCAGGAGGTTGGTATCCTCCGACCGCAGTGATCTCGTGGGACAATATGGAGAGAGACGGTCCTTCAGATACGCTGGCCCCAGGCCGTGTAAGACCTTGAAGGTAAGAACCAACACTTTGAAGGTGATCCGGTGCTCGATTGGCAGCCAGTGCAGATCCCGCAGGGTAGGTGTTATATGACTCCCAGTTGGTGTCCCAGAGAGGAGTCGGGCAGCAGAATTCTGCACTAGTCTGAGCTTCCGGGTCACCGACAGAGGAAGGCCAACGTAGAGTGCATTGCAGTAGTCTAGTCTCGAGATGACCGTGGCTTGGATCACCGTGGCCAGGTCGTTCCGGGATAGGTAGGGGGCCAGCCGCCTCGCCTGTCTAAGATGGAAAAAAGCAGACTTGCTGACCATGGAGACCTGGGCCTCCATGGTCAGCTGGGAGTCCAGATGGACCCCCAGGCTCTTTACTAAAGGCGATGGGCATAACGCCACACCGTCCAGGGTTGGAAGCTGGACATCCCCACCACCTTGACGACCCAGCCACAAGATCTCCGTCTTCACTTGATTCACCCTCAACCTACTGGCTCGCAGCCATCCAGTAACGGCTTCGAGGCAGCGTTGGAAATTATCGGGGACAGATCCCGGCCTGCCCTCCATCCTCAGAATGAGCTGAGTGTCATCAGCGTACTGGTGACACTCAAGCCCAAAACTCCGCACCAGCTGTGCAAGCGGCTGCATATAGATGTTAAATAACAGAGGGGAGAGGATGGCCCCCTGAGGAACTCCACAAACTAATGGGGAGCCCTCAGAGACCTCCTCCCCCCTCCTCACTCGCTGGGACCACTGGAGGAGGAAGGAGGCCAGCCATTTCAAGGCTGTCCCCCCTCACTCCAGCCATGGCCAGGTGGTGGGTCAAAAGATTGTGGTCGACCGTGTCAAACGCTGCCGTGAGGTCCAATAACACGAGCAGCGCAGACCCGCCTTGGTCGAGCTGGCAACGGAGTTGATCTGTGATGGAGACCAGGACGGTCTCCGTCCCGTGCCCCGAACGGAAGCCGGACTGGAAGGGGTCTAGCCATGTGGCATCATCTAAGAAGGACTAGCCAGGAGGGGCACAGATCGAGGGAGCATGTGGTTGATCTAGTTTATTTATTTATTTATTTATTTATTTATTTATTAACTAAGAAGGAGCTCAGAGCAGAAGAGAGTGAATAATAACAATTAAGCAGTTAACCAGAAAACACATTACACATCAAGACAATTAAAACCTATTAAAAGGGCCCTCATGTGGGGGGGAGATCTAGCCATTGCAGTAAACAATCTTATCAACAGCTTCTGCGTCCAGTGGGTGGAACCGGTCGAAGGTGGGCCCAGCAAGAGGCCACGGAGTCTCAAGTTCGCTAACTGTATCAATTGTAGCTGAGAGGTCCCACCTATTGTATGAGGTGTGGACTCCCCACAGCAGCTGAGAGTTGGGTTCTGATCATTTTGCCTGCGTAGGCACAGCCTCAGTCTCTCCTATACAGCTCAGGAACTTGAGCTGCCCCCTTACCTTCAGCCCTATACAAGAGGAAAGCAAACGTAGCCAAGAGAAGATATGGAGATCTCATGTCTTCGGCTTTCAGGATCCGTGAGAGGAAACCACTCCAAAAGGCAATCTGAGTTGAAATTCACTCCAAAAATAAGCTTTACCTATATTTATAAGATTGCAGAAACAATGGGATATTGACGCATACTCCGCAGTTTCGCATGATCAAACAGAGTAGATGAACAATTCTATTGTAAGGTAGCAGTAATAAACTGACATACTTCAGAGCTTAATTAGGAATGATCCAATTACTACATAACTGTGCGGAACAACTAACAAACAAAATGTACAAAACCACTGCTAACCGTGCAATTTTGGAGTGCAATTCTACTACTCCTTCAAAGCAATTCCTACATGACTTACTTCCAGATGTAAAATAGCTTCTGTTTATCTTTCAGATTAGTTTATCCTGTAGAGTTTGATATCAAAGTCAGTGCAACTAGAAATAATTGATATAAAGTTGTTATCTGAGACTTTTTTTCCTTTTTTTTCTCGTGTCAGGAGCTACTTGAGAAACTGCAAGTCGCTTTTGGTGTGAGAGAATTGGCCGACTGCAAGGGCATTGCCTAGGAGACGTTGCCCGGATGTTTTGATGTTTTACCATCCTTGTGGGAGGCTTCTGTCATGTCCCTGCAGGGGGAGCTGGAGCTGATAGAGGGAGCCCATCCGCACTCTCCCCGGATTCGAACCGGAACCTGTCAGTCTTCAGTCCTGCCGGCACAAGGGTTTAACCTATTGCGCCACTGGTCAGGGGCAGTCCTACGGGTAGGCAAAGGACGCAGCTGTGTGGGCCGCCATCTGGGTAAAGGGTGCATTCCCCCCCCCCACCAGACACATGGGAGTTGCACTTTGGTGAGGCCCTAGCACTCTTTGGGGGAGAAGGCACACACGAGGCCGTGTAAAACTACAACTCCCATTGCTCCGTGCCACTGAGGCCTGAGTCTGACGGTTGCAATGTGTGCATCTGGAGGAGGAAGCGCACCCTGGGCGAGGGAGCAAGGAGGAAACTCCTCCGCAGATGCCACAATCGCGCATCTCTGCACAGGCGCGGCCGGAAGCCCAGCACAAGGAAGGAGGGATGGCCCCCGAGGGGAGCACGAGGCCCAGGCTGCTCCTCAGCAGACTGCAACTCCCAGCATTGAAAGCAGAGCAGCTGAAGCGGTGTCAAACTGTTATGGGCCAGCTTGGGCCCTGCTGGTGATTTGGATTCCAACTCCCACCATTCCTAACAGCCTCAGGCCTTTTCCTTTTCCCTTCCCACCGGAGCGGTACCTATTGATCTACTCACATTTGCATGTTTTCAAACTGCTAGGTTGGCAGGAGCTGGGGCTGACACCGAGAGCTCACCTCGCTCCCTGGGTTCGAACTTGCAACCTTTTGGCACCCCATGTCAAGAGAGCTTCTGGGCATGCGTGAGGGGGCAAAATAATGTTTTGAGGGGGGGCGCCAAAATAATGTTCGCTTACCATTTAAAATTACCTTAGACCACCCCTGCCACTGGGGGCTCCATCTGTGAGCTAAATCGAACCTAATCCTGAAAAACAGTTGTTCAAATTGTAATGGAGGACTTTCTAAATGTATAATTCAATTGAAATCAGAATTATTTCTACTTTATGCTTTTCCTGCATGGCACAGGACTGGGTTAGATGGCCCATGTAGCCCTTTCAAACTCTATTATTCTATGATTCTTTGAGACTGATGGATGTCCTATATGATAAAAGATATGGAAAGACTCTTGCCATAGATGATTACAGCTGCCAGGTTGCTTTATGCACAGAGTGGAAAGATACAACCATTCAGTCACAAGAAGAGGGCTGTTGGAAAAGATATGATTTTTTAGCAGAAATTGACATACTGATGACTTTGATTAAAGACAAATCATTAAGTAATTTTAAGGAGTATTGACAATCAATAATTGCATTTTTTGACAAACTATTGGGGAAAGTTATCAGGATTGGATATGAAGAGTAGCAGATATTAATATGCAAGTTGAAGTTGGTGTTATGAAGAAAAAATAGTACAATAATGATCAGAACCCCTGGTGGCACAGTGGGTTAAACCGCTGAGCTGCTGAACTTGCCAACCAAACGGTCACAGGTTCAAATTCGGGGAGCAGCGTGAGCTCCTGCTGTTAGCCCCAGCTTCTACCAACCTAGCAGTTTGAAAGCATGCAAATGTAAGTAGATCAATAGGTACCGCTCCAGTGGGAAGGTAATGGCACTCCATGCAGTCATGCTGGCCACATGACTTTGGTGGTGTCTACGGACAACTTTGGCCCTTTGGCTTAAAAAATCATAGAATCACTAGTTGCCAGAATCATAGCATCACTATGCGCCGCCAGTAGTAGTAGTAGTTGACAAGATTTATTACGGTCAATGACCAGCATAAAGTAGTAGTAGTAGTAGTAGTAACAACAATACTTTCCCCCCCCCCCCCCGTTTTGCAGTGCACGAGCTTTCCTCAGAGGCAGCAGGGAGCCCCAGCGGCATAGAGTTGGAAGGGACCTCATGGGCCATCCAGTCCAACCCCCTGCCAAGAAGCAGGAAATTTGCTTAGAAATGGAGATGAGCACCAACCCCCAGAGTCGGACACGACTGGACCTTGGAGATGTCTACGGATAACTCCAGCTCTTTGGCTTAGAAGTGGAGATGAGCACCAACCCCCAGAGTCGGATACGACTGGAATAATGTCAGGGGGAAACCTTTACTACCTTTTCCATAGAATAATGATCAGTTATGACCACCAACTAGGTAGCTGGAAGCCACGACTTTTTTCTTCCCACGTTTTTGTTTTTAGTATTTTAATTTTTAGTTTGCACATTAGACCGCATTTCTGTCTACGAACCCAGGCGATGTCTCCATTCATCTGGAGAGACCCTACTCTCGCTCCTGCCGCCTTCGCAGGTGCGGTTGGTGGGGACGAGGGAGAGGGCCTTCCCTGTAGTTGCCCCACGACTCTGGAACACGCTCCCCAAGGGCATCAGACAAGCCCCCACTTTGGCAGTTATTAGGAGGAGCCTGAAGACGTGGCTGTTCCAATGTGCCTTCCCTGAATAAAGTAAATAATGCCCTGCTGTGTGCAATGCTGCAAATGTCCTCAGAAGCACTTTAATTACCTGTTGGGTGTCTGCCCCACATTGTCTTTGAAACCTCCCTGCTATATAATCTACCTCTGTCTGCATCCAACGTTTATTTATTTAAAAATTTTAATTCACATTGGGCCCGCCCGAAATGGTTTTTAATTTGTCTGTTATTGCTTATGTTAAGTTTTATTGATTGTATTGCTTTATAATTGCTGTTGTGTTGTTATTGTGTCTTATTGGGCTTCGCCTCGTGTAAGCCACCCCGAGTCCCTTTGGGGAGATGGGGCGGGGTATAAATAAAGTTAATAAATAAAATAATAGCTAGCCTCTGAAACTGCTGGGAAGAGACTGTGCTTTTTGGAAAATGTCAACTATGTGACCACGAACAACTCAAGATGTTTACATTGAACTATGCTAACATTTCTAAGTGAAGCAAAGACGTCAGAGAACTAACTTCTCAATGGAAAAGTTAATTGCCTTTGCCTTTCCTTTTTACGTACAAAGTGCAACCTCTGGAAGATGAGGTAACATGCATTGTATACCAGCAAAAATACAGTTCCTGCCTACTTACACACTAATAACTCAAGAATCAGGAAAGGATAAATTTCATATATGTATATTGTAACTTTCAGATAAGTATATCATCTACTCATTCAACAATGTAAAAATCATATGGTTCGTCTAAAGGTGCATGGAACCAGAGTATCAGTACAATAAACAATCAAATCCGCATTACTCACAGTACCCGTCAGCTGGATAATATAACACAAAGTCAAATATATATCACAATGATATTTGTGTCCTGGTAGTGAAGTCAATCATCAAAGAAAATTATAATCCTGGGCCCGATGGCCAAACGTAGAGTTGAAAATCTAGCAAAGGGTAAATCCAGGGGTATGCAGTGTCGCTGTTCCAATAATCAATGTAGAGTAACTCTGTAGTATAAAGATCAATGGGATGTCCACCTACGGGTATATCCGTGTCCGGTAACCGACCCGTTTGAATTTCTCTTCGTCAGGGTGGCCCCATATGGGTTGACATGCAAACGATAATATTTCTGTAATATAAGCATACTTAATAGTATCCTGAAAAATAGCAGGCAAGTAACATAGGGTAGGAGATTAAACATACACTTTGACCAATTGTAATAAATGAAAATGCTTAATAGCAATGCTGATATCACAGCATGCAATAATCCCACCTCAATGGTGTACCTTAAAGCAAAATAACCTGTAAGTCTCTCACTGGGATATGCTTCTAAGTAACTTATCAAGTTACTTAGAATGCTATCAGGGTGAGACTTACAGGTTACCTTAAAGCAAAATAACCTGTAAGTCTCTCCCATTGATATGGCATTCTAATTAACTTGCATTTTGTGATATCAGCTTGCTATTGTGAGCATTTTCATTTATTACAATTGGTATGCATGTATGATTTAATCTCCTACCCTATTACAATACTAAGCCTGCTACCTATGTTGCCTGCTACCCTAGATTTTCAACTCTACGTTTGGCCATCGGGCCCAGGATTATAATTTTCTTTGATGATTGACTTCACTACCGGGACACAAATATCATTGTGATATATATTTGACTTTGTGTTATATTATCCAGCTGACGGGTACTGTGAGTAATGCGGGTTTGATTGTTTATTGTACTGATACTCTGGTTCCATGCGCCTTTAGACGAACCATATGATTTTTACATTGTTGAATGAGTAGATGATATACTTATCTGAAAGTTACAATATACATATATGAAATTTATCCTTTCCTGATTCTTGAGTTATTAACATGCATTGTAGCCTTCGGGCTGAAAAAGAGATGCCTATTCATTCCTGAAATTCTTGAGCAAATTGACTTTTTGAATAGCAGTCCCCCAGCAAGCCAGATGTGCATGTCTACACAAAATCCTTTGAAGATTGAGGTTATCCTATTATATTGTATCATGCTCCCACAGCAGGCACAAGAGAGATCTCTTCTAACAACAAGAAGAGAGGAGACATTGCTTCCTGCTTTTTAGTTTAAATGCCAGACCTGTGTCTAAATTGGTCTAGGGCAGTGGTCAGGGGGGGTTCTACAGGTAGGCCAAAGAAGCGGCCGCATGGGGCGCCATCTGGGTAAGGGCGCATTCCCCCGCCTGCCAGACAGCGTCCGGCCTCCCTCCCTCTCCCTTTCTCCCTCTCCTGGAGCATGCGCACAACCACCTCCCCCCTCGCTGTCCCTGGGCTGTGCGTGTGGCCGGCCGTCTCCACCAGAGCGGTCCCTCAGGCGGGAAGCCACCAGCCGGGCGAAGGCGCGAAGCCACTCACTCAGACTGCGGGGCCCACGGCATGAATGCGGTGAAGGCAGCTCCTCGCTCCTAGTCATAATAATGCGAGTCGCGGACCCGAGAGGCCCTGAGTCGCTGCTGCCGCCGCTGCCACCACCTCCGCCATGTCCCCCCCGGCCTCGGCGGCCGCCCTGGCCAACAACAGCAGCGAGAGAGGCAGTAGCACCTCAGTGCCTCAGGAGAAGGAAGCAGAGGCGACGGAGGGCGCCCATGAGGAGGTGAGGCCAGGCGGGGCTTGCCTCCCTTCCCTTGGCTTGCTTTTTTCCCCTTCCTTGGCTCCCTCCAGGACCCCCTTCTCTCTTGGAAGAGCAGCAGCAAAGGGATGGATGGGGTGGGCAGGCCTTTCTCCCCTTCTCGAGACTCAGGGGTCCCAGGGAGTTTGTTCTCCCCCCCAATAAGGTTTAGGCCAGTGTTTTTCAACCTTTTTTAAATGACACTCTAACACAGTAATACATATAGTTAATATGTTTTTAATGTATTTATACACTCAGTGTGAAACCTGGGCCTGTTTAGATGAACACAACATAGATATCTTGTCAAGAATGGCAGAAAGACACAAACTTCCCACACAGAACTCCCATAACCAAGAGAAAATACTATAAGAGTTTGGTGGGCATTGACCTTGGGTTTTGGAGTTGTAGTTCACCTATAGCCAGAGAGCACTGTGGACTGAAACAATGTTGGATCAGGACCAAACTTGGCATGAATACTCAATATGTTCAAATGTGAACACAGATGGAGTTTGGGGAAAATAGCGTGAGCGTGTTCAGGAGGGGAGGGGGGAGGGAGGAAGACGTGACCCGTGCGGGTGCTACTGCACAGACTTGCCCCAGAGCAAAGCGAGGCAAAGCGAGCAGAGCGAGGCTGGGAAGAAGGGAGCCCGAGTGGAGAAGAAAAAGTGTTCAGCAGGAGGGGAAGAAAGGGTATTGTAGGTTCCAATTTCCCACGGCACACCTGATTGATCGCTCACGGCACACTAGTGTGCCACGGCACACTGGATGAGAAACACTGCCTTAGGCTATGGCAGGTGCCTCTCCAAACTACAACTCCCAGGACCCCGTGGCAGTTAAGCAAGGCCAGGCTGCATTCATTCATTCAGCAGTGTAGACGTGCTGATTGCAATATTCACACTTGCCTGAAGCAGACAAAGGGTTTTTTCTCTCTCTCCCCCCGCCCACCCCTCATCTTGGCTGCTAATCTGGTTTGTGAAGAAGCCCCCAATGAGGAGGGTGTCAAAATAATGTTCGCTTACCATTTAAAATGACCTTAGACCGCCCCTGGCAGTGGTTCTCAACCTGTGGGTCCCCAGATGTTTTGCCCTTCAACTCCCAGAAATCCTAACTGCTGGTAAACTGGCTGGGATTTCTGGGAGCTGTAGGCCAAAACACCTGGGGACCCACAGGTTGAGAACCACTGGTCTAGGGGTCCATTGTCTTCACATGCTCTACGCAGGGATGCTCACACTTTTTCAGCATGCGAGCTACTTATAAAACAACCAAGTCAAAATGACCTACCTACCCACTACAAAAATGTAAAACATCTAACTATTTTCAAATTTATTAAGGATTCTTTGTATGTATAGCCATCCAGCCATAATAATAATAATAATAATAATAATAATAATAACCAACAACAACCATATCTAGTCCAAGGACCTTCATGCAGCAAAATCACAATCAAAGCACCTCAGACAGTTGGCCACCCAGCCTCTGTTTAAAAGCCTCCAAAGAAGGAGCCTCCACCCCACTCTGAGGCAGAGAGTTCCACTGCTGAACAGCTCTCACAGTTAGGAAGTTTTTCCTCATGTTCAGGGGGAATCTCCTTTCTTGTAGTTTGAAGTCATTGATTTTGTCATTTGGGAGTGGTAGTCTAGTTAACCCACAATCAAAGAGCATCCTGAACTCCGCCAATGATGGAATTTAACCAAACTTGGCACACTGAACTCTCATGAGACCAACAGAAAGTACTGAAAGGGTTTGCTAGGCATTGACCTTGAGTTTGGGAGTTGTAGTTCTCCTATATCCAGAGAGCACTGTGGACTCAAATAATGATGGATCTGGACCAAACCTGGCACGAATCCTCAATATGCCCAAATGTAAACACTGAGGAAATTTGGGGAAAATAGACCGAGACGTTTGGGAGTTGGAGTTACTGGGATGTATAGTTCACTTACCTTGCAGAGCAGAGTCACGCCATGCTGGCTGGCAGCGAGGAGGGCGGCCAAGAAGCGCTCTAGGGCAGGGGTGGGCAAACTGCGGCCCGGGGGCCGGATGCGGCCCTTTGGCTGATTCTATCCGGCCCGCCTAAGGGCCTCTGGCTTGCCTCCCATGCCTGGCCTCTACATAAAAATCTCCAGAGAAGGGGACTATAAGGAAGCATTATTTTATTTTAGTGGTTTTTATTATTATTGTATAATAATTATATAACAATAATAAAATAATATAATAAATAATATAATATAATGTTATATGATATATTATAATTTCAATATATTATGTTTATATATATATACTATAATATAATAATTATGATATTAATACTAATAATATATGAATATTTCTTGATATATTAATATGTTAATATTAATGATGTGTAATATATAGTAAATATAGTAAGTGAATAAATAAATAAATAATGTAGATTAGCATGTAGTTCCGCCTTTAGGTGCGGCCCTCCATAATATTTTTTGGCTCTCGTGTGGCCCTTTGGAAAAAATAGTTGCCCACCCCTGCTCTAGGGCCTCCTCGTCCAGGCAGGGGCTTTGCAGCCTCACTTCCCTGTCTCGCATGAGGGGCAGCGCAAAGCCGCTTGCCGCCCAGGCCCAATCCCCTCACCTGCAAGCAATGGAAGCAGGCGAGGGGAAAAGTAGGAGGGCAGAGGGAAGGAGGGGGCACTGCGAGAGAAGGAGTGCCAGCCAGCCAGGCCCCTCTCGTTCCCGCCAAAAGGTACGGAAAATGGGTGCGTGCGACAGAGTTTCTCCACACAATCTTAAGGTCCTTGGGGGTTCATAGAAGGAGATATGCTCAGACAAGTAAGCTGGGCCAAACTCGAAATCAATCAATGCAATTTTGCACACACCAGAACCCATACATATGGAAGGTGAACTGTATTGATTTGGACCAGTAGGTGAGGAACCCTAACAAAGCAATTGTAATTTCTAGTTCAGTCTTATCTAGGTGATAAATTATCTTGGACATTAAAAAAAAGAAGAGCAAAATCTGTGTTTTTGTTTTTAGCATACTTTTAATAATCATACTGGATTTAGCTCTGCCTACTTGGCAGTGGTAGAGCCCATGACAATTGATTGAGTGAAGAACTGTCGCTTTGATCAGGACATCAGGGTCGATGACTTTCACTGAAGAGGTTATGGAAGCGTACAGCAGTGTTGATTTTGGTTACCACAATCTAACGGAAGAATTTTCGTTGTGCCACAACCAACACCCTTATAAACACAGAAACCACCACCAAGGTAGCAAGGTCTTCCAGGGGTAACTTAAAAGAAACAATAAATGATGTCATTAGTGTGGATCTGATGCTGAAGGGGAGAAAAAAAATCACAGATTGCAAAGCGTGAAGGAAGAAAAGAAATATTTTGTACAAATGACCACCTCATTAGAGATATCAAATGTCCCTACATACAGTAAATTATGGTGACTTCCTTCTTCTTAGGCAATCTCTCGTAGCTTGAGGATGATTGTCTTCCAGACGTGGTGTCTTGGCGATGGGTCCGTAGGTGACTGTGGAGCCATGCATGTTCTCCTGCAGTGAGGACATTGGTTTCCAGACAGAAGGCAGTCCTGGTCAGGGTTGGCTTTTGATATGCCCTCCTCTTGGCATATTTCTCCCTTTTGCCCTCCATGCCTCTTCAAATAATACAATACTGCTGGTTACAGCTGGCCTCCAGCTAGAGCTCTCAAGGGCCAGAGCTTCCCAATTCTCGATATCTATGCCACAGTTTTTGAGGTTGGCCTTAAGCCCATCTTTAAATCGCTTTTCCTGTCCTCCAACATTCCGTTTTCCATTATTGAGTTCAGAGTACTGTAACTGCTTTGGGAAATGGTGATCGGGCATTCGGACAACATGGCCAGTCCAGCGGAGTTTCACGCATGCGCTACTGGGACCGAGCGCTTTGGTGGAGGAAGTAGCGAAACGCACTGCCAAGAGGATGAAAAGGGCGGGGAAACATTTTGCAGCCAGGACGAAGCCTCCTGCCTCTGGCTGCAAAATGTTCCCTGGCTTGTCCTTTTCGGCCTCTTAGAAGTGTGTTTAGCAACTCCGTCCACCAGAAGCGCTCCGACCCGATGGTGCATGCGTGAAAGTTTCACGCCTGCGCTATTAAAACAGAGCACTTCTGGTGGAGGGAGGTTTAGCCCGGGTTTGCCCGCGATATGTGTTCCAAGGGAACGTAAACCTCTGGATCCGAACGGTGTTACCTCTGGCTTCCTCCTATCCACCGCCATCCCCCTCCCAAGTTGGGCTAGGAAGCGGAGGCCTCCCGTTCTTGCTGGACTTCCACCCAGCCTCAAGATGGCGCCGGGGGGTGGGGCGCTTGCCCTTCCTTCTTCCCTTCGCTCTGGCAGCAGGAGCCACTCAGGTGCATCCGGGACAAAGGGAGGGAGACGCCTTGGTCCTTCGAGCCGCACATGCTTATTTGCAGCCTAAGGAGGGGAGTGTGAGGGTGGGGCCAGACGCACAGGCGCAGAAGGCGCCTTTCACTTCCTCGGCATGATGCGCCGAACCTGGCGACCATGGCCAGATGCACCCTTGGCCACGTGGTGCCCTGAAGAGGCAGCTTACTTCGCCTATACTAAGATCCGCCCCTGTATAGAACCCATTCAAGCTTGCTCCTCTCCTTTCCCTTGGAAAGGGACTTGGAAAAGGAAGCCATCTTTTCTCTCATTCAACCACCAGAGATTCTACAGAGCGGATGTGTTGGAAGGTGTGCCAGCTAGGCCTTAGTCAAGGCATCTTCCAGTACCAATTCTTCACACCTCGAAGTTCATACAATATACCCAACATAACGGACGATTGGGTGATGCTGAGGAACTTTGGGCACCTTCAAACAGTCAATTGGCAACTCGAAGGTTTCCTGCCTTCATATAGGCCACCTGACTGGAAATTGGAGCATCCTTGCCTTAAAGTTAAAGAAAGAGAGACTCTGGAGAGCCAACCGGTTGTAGCTTCCAGGACTACATCTGCACCAAGCTTTCTATTTGTTTGGATAAAAAGAGAAGAACCTGAGTACATTGCTACTCTGTATTAAGAATAAGCCCTTTTAGTTAAAGAGAGTGTACAGTTTGGTCCTTGGGAGCCCCAAATCCTCTAAAGGAGCGCAAGAAGCAATCCCCTGGGAAGCATCACGTCCCTGTCCCTTTGAAACCATATAGCCCGGGTGCGACAGCACAAGGACTTTTCAGAGGCGGCGCTAAGGGAATCGTTCCAGGAGTTGCGTACGAGGTCTCTAGACAGTCCACATTTCACAGGTGTGTAGCAGGGTTGGGAGCACAATGTTGGAAGTAGAGGTCTATTCTGGTTTTTAATCAAACTTTAAATTATTTCTCGTGGCATACTGAGAGAACACCCTGTAGCGATGGTCTGTCTGCCTCTCTAGAGCAAGTTCTTGTCATCCAAGCATTTCAGCAAAAATTTGAACTAGCTAATTTTTTTAATCTTAGGCATCTTCATGGATACGTCACATGCAACTCCTAGAACGATTCCATCAGCATTGCCTCGAAAAATCCTACAAATCTCCTGGGAAGACAGGCGGACAAATGTCAGCATGCTGGAAGAAGCAAAGACCACCAGCATTGAAGCGATGATCCTCCGCCATCAGCTCCGCTGGACTGGCCACGTTGTCCGAATGCCCAACCACCATCTCCCAAAGCAGTTGCTCTACTCTGAGCTCAAGAATGGAAAATGGAATGTTGGAGGACAGGAAAAGTGATTTAAATACAGGCTCAAAGCCAACCTTAAAAACTGTGGCATAGACAAAGATAATTTGGAAGCCCTGGCTCTTGAGAGCTCTAGCTTGAGGTCAGCTGTAACTAGCAGTACTGTAGAATTTGAAGAGGCATGAATGGAGGGTGAAAGAGAGAAATGTGCCAAGAGGAAGGCATGGCAAGCCAACCCCGACCGGGACCACCTTCCACCCGGAAACCGATGCCCTCACTGCGGGAGAACATGCAGGTCAAGAAGAGGGCTGCCCAGTACCCACTACCAGTACAACAAACTTGAAAGATAATCTTACTCGGTCAAGGAGGGATCACCTAAGTAAGTAATTGTAGTCCACCCATTCTTGGGACCATGAGTACAGAATAACATCGTATCTGGGCTTTATCTCCATGTGCCTGCATAGACATCCTGGCTGTTGACCATTAGGGTATGGCTGAAGAGAGACAGTGGCCAGCATTGGCCCAGCATTTACCACACCATGTCATCTCCTTGTTCAACTATGGCTTATCACCATGATAGCAGACAAATATTTGTTGGCCAAGATAATGGAGCCATTATGGAATTCCATATCTCAGAAGACTTTAATAAGATGAATTTTGCCCAGACTTATCCAGCTCATCAAAACAGTGTGTCTGCGGTGATCTTTTGCTTGGAAGCTGAATGCGTATCAGTACAGGTCATGATAAATGTGTCAGCTGGATGTGTACCAGAAATGAAAACATGCTGGGAAGACACTACTTCACCTCCTGGGCTTCTGCCTTACAATATGACTTTGAAACCCAGCATGCCTTCATTGGTGACTACTCTGGGCAGATCACCCTGCTGAAGCTTGAACAGAAGACATGCTCGGTGATCACAACTCTCTAGGGTCACGAAGGAAACATTGCTTCCCTTTGGTGGGACCCTGTTCAGTGGTTGCTCTTATCAGGAGCCTCGGGTAACAGCATAATCATGTGGGATATTGGCAGGAGGAGAGGCCGGACGCTGCTTCTGCAAGGCCACCATGATAAAGCGCAGGCCGCTGGTTACCTCCAGCTCACGTGACAGTTGGTTAATTATGCAGCTGATGGAGGAATCGCAGTCTGGAATATGGATGTTAACAGGAAAGAGCTAGGAATAGGCAGCAAACCAAAGACTACCTATTCTCTTCAAACATGCCAACAAGAAACTGGTGCCTCATGGCAATAATGTCATTATTGTGTTGTGAAAATTTCTGTATCCATTATTTTGTGGAGATCCAGTTAACTACAAAGCAGTGACTATGGTTTTGGATTACATGGTTTTAATAATTAGTTTTCAATATTGTGCTTAGATTGGTTTTTTTTGGTTTTATTATATATGTTTATTTTAATTGTCTGTATCTTTGTGTGGCATTGAAGTGCTGCCTTCTGTAAGCTGCTCTGAGTCCCCTTCGGGGTGAGAAGCGCGGGATATAAATATGGTAAATCAATATTAGCCATGAAACAAATGGAGATAATTCTTGCCAAAATGAAAGCGGGGTGATGGAAGTGCCTTAAATTGTGTTGATATTTGAACTAATGCTACCTCTTCTCCCAATAGGAATACATCACAAGCTGAGTTATAAAAGGTTTCTCAGTGGTGGCCCCACAACTTTGGAACTCCCTACCCAGGGAGATTAGACAGGCCCCACATAGTCATCCTTTCATAGGGACTTGAAGACGCGGCTCTTCAATCAAGCCTTATTTAGCCCCTAGTTGTCCTTCATAGTAGTCGTACTTTATCCCTTGCCCACTCTCCATTACTGCAGTTGGCACTTACTTTATTCCTAAAGTTTATAGTAGGCCCGGTTGATTTAAAAAATGGTTCAAAACTCATTTTGGATGTAGAGGGCGCTGGTGTTTCATATCTTGTGGAGTTCCCAAATTTTCCGTGGAAATTTCAAAATTATTTCGTAAAAACTAACAAAATTCGTTAGTAAATTGTTAATGGCGGACGTGCATGCGCAATGTGCATACACCTGCCAAAACTGGGTTTGACAGCCCAGGTCTTCCCTCCACTGCCACCTCCCCATCCTCCTCAGCGGCGTTAGCTGTAACGCACATTGGTTCCTTCCCACTCCTCACTGCCTGGGAAGGAATCAATGAGGAATCAACACGTGTTAGAGCTAATGCGCATTGTTTCCTTCCCAGGCAGCGAGGAGTGGAAAGATGCCCTCCACTCCTCACTGTCTGGGAAGGAATCAACGTGCGTTAAGGTTAATGCGTATTGTTTCCTTCCCAGGCTGCAAGGAGTGGAAAGATGCCCTCCACCCTTCACCGCCTGGGAAGGAACAAACGCGTGTTAAGACTAATGCGCATTGGTTCCTTCCCAGGCAGCGAGGAGTGGAAAGATGCCCTCCACTCCTCGCTGCCTAGGAAGGAACCAACGTGTCTCGGCACCTGGGAACCAATGCGCGTTAGCTTTAACGCGTGTTGGTTCCCAGACGGAAGCAGATTTCCTCCCAATTGGCCAGGCTTTCCCTCCACTTGGGAAGAAAGTCTGGGCAATGGACAGGAAATCTCCTGCAGATCTCAGCCTGGGATTGGAAGCCCATGCTTCCCCCCCCCCCCCAGATCAGAAAGGCACCTAGAGGAGTGCCGGCCTTGCATAACGCCCCGCCCCCGGGCAGCTCACGGAAGCCTGAGGAAGAGGATACACCTGGCAGTGGCCCAGGGAAGGGAAAAACCTTTCCGAACATGGCGATATCTTTAGGAAAAATGGCGGTGATGGAGTCAAATTTGGTAATTCACTTCTGGATTGTTTACAGCTGTTCAAAAATGCATCGTAGGTACTTTAGAAATGAATTTCATATTAATTTGATCAAGAAAATGAAAAACTTAACCAGGCCTAGTTTATAGCCCGGCCATGGTTATAGTAATTTACCGCCACAGTTAGAGGATCGCAGCTTGATTGAGTCTGAACTGATGTCTTTATATGTGCACGTGTGGTATTTTATTGTTTCTTATATTGTGTTCATTTCTGTATTTGTTTTTAGACACTTTGTGCCATCTGTAAGCCGCCCCGAGTCCCTTCGGGGAGGTGGTGGCGGTATGTAAGAATAAAGTTGTTGTTGGTGGTGGTGGTGTTGTTGTCATAATTGAAATCACAACTGCATAATGCAAAATTCCAGTGTGCAATGTGAAATGGTAATGCATTGTGTGCAATTGCAGAAGTGCAACAGAAAGTTCAATGTGCACAGCTAAACAATTATGGTATGAATTAATTTATGTCTACCATTATCTAAAGAACACATCTGTTGCACCAAAATGAAAATTTCACCACTGATACATTGCACCATTTAGACCTGCATAGGATACGAGAAAGGTGCCAGCATCTGTATGTTTGTGAGTATCATTCTATTAACTTTCCTCCCAGTAATCATCTTGGGTTCCTTACTTACCTACAGTAGCCTGGGAAAAGGCCAGGCCAACCAGAAAGAAAAGGAGAATAATTTTCATGGTGCAGTCTTCCTTGGCGATCTCAAGTATTCTGAGTAAGAGAAACAGCTCTAAGGCGAAGTGCTGCTGCTCAGTCTGTATAAGACAGGAAAGTTCTCATTATTTATAGAACTAGAAATAATAATGTCATTTAGCCTGAGCAGGAAGGAAGGGGAGAAGAAGAGGGAGTTGGAGGTAGCCGCTCTGAGTCCCCCCTCGGGGGTTGAGAAGAGCGGGGTAAAATCCTGAAATAAATAAATAAATAGGCATGTTTCTATCCATGGGTAGAATGAGCCATGCAGTCCAAGTTGGATTTAAAAGTTGAGAAGTGACATAGGAAAGAAGAGCACATAGGTCAGGGGTGCTCACACTTTTTCAGCATGTGAGCTACTTATAAAACAACCAAGCCAAAATGATCTCCCTACCCACTACTCAGAGAGCCATAAAAGCAAGATATTTGAAAATTTATTTCAGTGAGAGCCATATAATATATTTTAAGACTGAATTCAACTAAATGTGAGTATAATAAGCCCCTGAATTTATTCATAATAATAATAATAATAATAATAGTAACAACAACAATAGGTTCGTAGAGCAGAAGGAGACCTCCAAGGGCCATCCAGTCCAACCTCCTTCTGCCATAAGGGAAAAACACAATCAAAGCATTCCTCACAGATGGCCATTCAGACTCTGATGATAATAATAACAACAATGGGTTCCTAGAATAGGAGGAGACCTCCAAGGGCCATCCAGTCCAACCTCCTTCTGCACCTGGGCGGTGTCGGGAGCCTGCAGGGCGGGACTGAGCCTTCCTCCCACCCTGCCTGCGATCTACCAGGATGCCCTACGTGATCTACCAGTAGAACGCAATCTATCTAATGAGCACCCCTGACATAGGTGATTCTAAGATGTCTAGTCACAACTTGAAAATATTTTTAAATTCAACAAGACAACATTGACTTTGCCATTTTATATAAGAGGGGTGCTATTTTAAAACACAATTGAATTTTTAAAATTCATTGGGGATCATAGAATCATAGAGTTGGAAGAGGCCTCATGGGCCATCCAGTCCAACCCCATCCTGCCAAGGGGTTGGTGCTCATCTCCACTTCTAAGGCAAAGAGCTGGAGTTATCCGTAGACATCTCCAAGGTCATGTGGCCAGCATGACTGCATGGAGCACTGTTACCTTCCCACTGGAGCGGGAAGTATTGATCTACTTGCATTTCCATGTTTTCAAACTGCTAGGTTGGCAGAAGCTGGGGCTAACAGCGGGAGCTCACGCTGCTCCCCGGATTTGAACCTGCGACCTTTCGGTTCGAAAGTTCAGCAGTTCAACGGATTAACCCACTGTGCCACTGGGGATTCTGATCATTATTGTACTTTGACTAATTTTTCTTCATAACACCAACTTGCATATTAATATCTGCTACTCTTCATATCCAATCCTGATAACTTTCCCCAATAGTTTGTCAAAAATGCAATTATTGATTGTCAATACTCCTTAAAATTACTTAATGATTTGTCTTTAATCAAAGTCATCAATATGTCAATTTCTGCCAAAAATCATATCTTTTCCAACAACCCTCTTCTTGTGACTGAATGGTTGTATCTTTCCAGTCTGTGCATAAAGCAACCTGGCAGCTGTAATCATCTATGGCAAGAGTCTTTCCATATCTTTTATCATATTGGACATCCACCAGTCTCAAAGAATCATGGAATCATAGAGTTGGAAGAGACCTCATGGGCCATCCAGTCCAACCCCATCCTGCCAAGAAGCAGGAAAATTGCATTAAAGCACCCCCGACAGATGGCCATCCAGCCTCTGATCAAAAGCCTCCAAAGAAGGAGCCTCCACCACACTCCAGAGCAGAAAGTTCCACTATTGAATAGCTCTCACAGTGAGGAAGTTCTTCCCAATGTTCAGATGGAATCTCCTTTCTTGTAGTTTGAAGCCATTGTTCCACGTCCTAGTCTCCAGGGCAACAGAAAACAAGCTTGCTCCCTCCTCCCTGTGACTTCCTCTCACATATTTATACATGGCTATCATGTCTCCTCTCAGCCTTCTCTTCTTCAGGCTAAATGTGCCCAGCTCTTGAAGCCACTCTTCATAGGGCTTGTTCATAGGACCCTTGATCATTTTAGTCACCCTCCTCTGGACATATTCCAGCTTGTCAATATCTCTCTTCAATGGCTCCAAATACGAACTAAAAACAAAGCAGCAGTTAGACTCTGAAAACATTAATTTGAATTGGTTTCCATACATACAAGTAGGTAATATCCTTTAAAAAAATGATAAGAAAACAGGATTCGAACAAGGACAAAATGAATTATGAGAGATATTAAATAATGGAAAACCAAAGGCAGTTATTAAAATCTATAAAATACTCCAAAGTCAGGAAAATGCCAAAAACTCCGTAGAAGAATATAAGACCAAATGGTCTAGAAATGTAGGTTTTAAGATCAACAATGAAACCTGGAAAAGGATATGGAGAAATAATGTCAACATTTCATATTGCTATAGTTACAAAGAACATTGGGTTAAGATAATTTATAGGTGGCATATGTCCCCAATGAAACTTGCAAAGATATACAGTACAAGAACGTGAAACCAAATTGTTGGTTCTGTAAAGACAAAAATGGCACCTTTTCCCACATCTGGTGGTTATGCAAAAAAAGCAAAAAAAATACTGGAGTATGATTCACAAAGAAATAGAGAAAATTCTAAAGAAAAGAGTCCCAAATCCTTTTTGTTAGGAATAGCTGGTCCAAATTTGAATAAAACCGAAGAGAAAAATTTTATTTTACTAATTACAGCTGCTAAAATGGTTTTAGCAAAATTCTAGCTGTACCCGGCACGCGTTGCTGTGCCCTATTTAGGAGATGCGAGAAAGTCTGAGTATGTAAGGGTTGGAATTGTTGTTAGTTATGGTGTTGTTGGGGCCATGGCTGTGTCGTTGTGGGTTGTTCTGGTGGGTGGGATGTTGAAGTCCTGGGGAGTTGTTGGTGTGTGGTGTTGCTGGCGTTCTGCATAGCTTGTGGATATACAATGTTTTTTTGTCTTTCCGTCTGCTGTGTTGATGTAGAGGTTGATGCTTGTGTGGGTGGTGTACTTTGGAAGTGAGTGGAGGTACTTGAAATCCCATTATCCATTGGTGTGTCCTCCTCTGAACTGCAGTTGGATGGAGTGTGGGTCATGGGGGCATTGTGTGCCAAGTTTGGTCTTTATTGGTCTTGGTTCTGGGCCACAGTGGTCTGTGGGGAATGATGGGTTTTGAAGTAGTACAAATCCCATTATCCATGGAGGTACTTCAAGTCCCATAATCCATGGTTCACCCTCCTCCAAACTGTAGTAGAATGTAGCGTGGGTCATAGGGGCTCTGTGTGCCAAGGTAGGTTACTGTAAATTCAGGCCATACACAATGTCCCATGAGCTGAGGCGTAGTCAGGAGAATCACGTTAATGAAGCCTTACTGTCAATTCAGAGCGTAAACAGCATTCCATTAAGTGAGGCCTAGTCAGGGAAATTAAGTTAATGAAGTCTTACTGTCAATTTTGGGCGTGGTCTGTGATTTGTAGGGGTGTAAATTTTCTGTGGGAAGTGAATTGGGTGTTTGTGTTTGTGCCTCAGCCCTTTGCCTTATCCTCCTCTGACAGTTTATTATGGGTCAGAATGTTCAAGTTGGCTGGGCAGTACAGGAGTTATGCAAATCTGCCCTTATTGGCAGCCAATCATGTTGTCAGAATGTAGAGGCTGGGAGAGTTGTTGGCAGCCCCAGAGGATGCTGGGAAATGTAGGTTTTTTTTACTCATTGTTTTGGGAGCCTTTTAGGTTTGGGGGGGGGGGAGTTTCTTTGTTACAAACCTACCTTGCTTGGGGCCTATTTCTGTTGGTAAGTTTGGTGTTTCTGCGTTGTAAGGTTTCTCTGTTTGGGATGGTCGTTCCATGACGGGAACCCCTTTATATAATAGAAGATTGGAAATCAAATGAGAGCCCAACCAAAGAGGAATGGATCCTAAAGGCCATTGACACAATACAAATGGAGTGTCTCACGAAGAGACTAAGAGAAAAAAAATAACAATAATGAGAATGCCTCTAAAACTTTGGAGCTAATTAGAAAATACTACAAAAAAGAATGTAACTATGATTTAGATCTAAGAGATCTATAAACGACTATAACTGGGGCACCAAGTAAAACGCTAGATGGAATATCTTTCTTTTCTTTTCCTGTCTTTATTGTCTTAGGTCCCTCGGTAGCACTACGCATTATAAAGCAGAAGACGACCATGCAAGATGCACAAATCTCTCATTTGTATTACTGAAATGTTGTGTTCTCCCCCAAAACCTTTCACCCTTTATACACCCTTCGCTATTATCGTACTTCTCTTCCCTCCCCTTCTTATGACTTCCCTCCCTTACCCTCCCTTCTCTTCCCTCCACCCCCCACGACCTACTCTTGACGGAGGGGAAACTAATCCCCACAATTTGTATGTTTTAATGTTTGTCTTTATGACCTGTTTTATCCTGAAACTTAATAAAAAGCTATTTTTAAAAAAAATCTCTCTTCAATTTGTGGTGCCCAGAATTGGACACAGTATTCCAGGTGTGGTCTAACCAAAGCAGAATAGAAGGGTAACATGATTTCCCTGGATCTAGACACTATATTCCTCTCCTCTTGATGCAGGCCAAAATCCCATTGGCTTTTTTTTTGCCGTTGGCTCGTGTTTAACTTGTTGCCCACGAGGACTCCAAGATCTTTTTCACACGTACCGCCTATGACATCATAATTGTAGTGTTGTGCTAAAAGTTAGAGTTCATCTTGTTTATTTCCCATGCTCTGTGCATTAAAGAGATCTTTCCCTGAGCACTTTATTTGGAATTATTGTGCTTTCGGTACGTGGCCTTATTGTTTCGTGCAACCCTTCGTTTAGTCTTCGGGCGGTTCCCTGACATCGTGGGTAAAGTACTGTTTGCAAGGCTGTTGTTCCCCTCCCCCGATGGACCTAGCTTAAAGTGCACCTAATGAGGTTTGCAAGTTTGTGAGCAAAAAGGTGTGTGAGATGCACCCCATTCCTTGCCAGTAGGCCATCCTCCTGGCAAAGCAAGTCATGGTCAAGGAAGCCAAAGCGTTCCTCCTGACACAATTTTCTAAGCCAGTTATTGACCTGTACTATTTTTCTGGCCCTTGTAGGGAAGTGTCATACAACTGGGAGGAGGGATGAAATGACCACCTGTACATTATATTATTATAGCTTTGTTCCGAGAGCTCAGAAATAATTTATGATCTTTTGAAAAGTGTGCATAGCAGTATAACTGGTTCCTACATGAATCAACATGTGGGGGTGGTGATGAGGCTTATTTATTTATTTACTATTTTTATATGCCACCCTTCTCAACCCCGAAGGGGACTCAGAGCGGCTTACAGCAAACAACAATACTGCCAGAGTGGCTTACAATGTACATATAACAATATTGCTGGAGTGGCTTACAGCAAACTGAAAAACAACAATTCACATTACTGTCATAGCACAACATCTGCACTACACATCATATTGCACTACAACATATCGCAATATTGTTAGCAATATTGCATGTAATACAGATATACAAATTATAATATCACGATATAATTATTATATCACATTATCATTGGCAGTATTATACTGTGTTACAATACAACAACACCAATACCAAATGCATATTCCACACACCATACCGTAATCATACTATTATTATTATTACATTAAAATTATTATACTATAACATAATACAATATATTGACATTATAATATATTATATTATATTATATTATAATGTAATGTAACATTATATTATATCATATATTATTATATTATATTATATTATTTATAAAATAATAAATAACATTATTTATTTAAACAAGCTTGAGGAGCCTGGTGAACCTCTGAGTGTCTTGGTGTATTTTTGCCCCCTGGTAAGCACCATATTTCTCGAGCCATCCCATCCGGTCTGGAAATGACGGCTTCAGTTCCTCTAAGGAAGGAGTCACCTACTACCAATACCTGTTTCCTCTGAGGATTGACGGGGTCCCTTCTGTGCAAGGTAGTATGTAGGTCCCCAGAAAAGTGATCCTATTGAAGTGGATTGTGTAGGTGTACAGTGTTGTCCTCCTCCTTGACATCCCCGGGGCATTTGTCAAGGACAATCCATTGAGATTCGTCCAAGAGCCTATCATTCTCCTGTTCCTGTTGCACCTGGTCTATGATTGGGGATGTGTGCATGATTGTTGTAGGTGTGAATGCTGTGAAGTGTTGTCTCAGTCAGGGCTATCCTCCACACACTGATCAAGGACAATCCACTGAGCAGTATCTAAGTAATTGTGGTCTTCCCAAAGATGTTCTGTTACCTGATCAGGTGTTAGTTCTGTAAGAATTCGGAATCTATTGTGTAACTGCAGCTGAGTAGAAGTATTCCGAGGAGGCTTCCTGGTCCTATGTCTCTTTCTAAAGGTGACATTCCTCCAAGCCCAAGGGTTGTACACATCTGAAACGATCTCCTCATAAGTCTCCCCATAATGTTGGTGTTGGTATGATGTGGGTTGTGTGTCTAGAACAGTGTGTTGTGTGGTCTCCAAGAACAGCTTGAACAGTTCCAGAATGTCCTTAAGGGTCTTAATACGGTCCTTGAGTTGTTGAATCCTCTGTTCCATGAGAGTCATCTGTTTACACTTGGTACAGATGTAATTGAGTAGTTGCGTGAAGAAGCTGGCCATGCCACAGCTTGTGCTTGAGACAGGAGGGTTTTGTGTTTGTTCCATCTGCAGAGTGCTCATAACCTACCTTTTTGTGTGTTTGTTTTATGTTGTATTCTGTATGCATAGGAAAAGAGGGGAGTTGGTGCCAGTCCACTCCCATTCTCCCAATACCTCGAACTTGCAAAAGTCCAGAAAAGGGTAAAAAAGGGAATTTTGTGTGTTTATTTCTGAGCCCTTGATGAACTATAAATCTTCCAGTAGGGGTTATCATGGCCTGACAACACTGTGGTTGTCTTGCATAGATGGGGTGGCTGCTAACCTCCATTTTATTGTTGTTTTGTAA
>JARBWK010000003.1:12675528-12723700 GCA_030556195.1 Anolis apletophallus | reverse complement strand
ATGCTTGTTTTATCCATGAAGAAGGGTGGGCTTGACTGAAATGACTCCATTACGGGTATAAATGTCTTTGTATGAGATGTGACGGGGTCTTTTGCCCCTACCTGCAGCTGTGTTCTGCTGCAAAGCCCACCAGCTGGTGCCAGGAATAAATTCTTTTGATTTTCACCTATTTCACAGTTGTCGTGTGTTATCCCTCATCCTAGAGCCCCAGCGTACAAGCAGCTTGGTAAGATTTGATTGGTACTTGGAGTTCCATAACTCCTTAATTCTGCTTCACCTTAATATGTCGTATTTTCACAAATGTCAAAGTGCCTCTCATGTAACCTTTAGGCTTGTGCAATTGTGCTGGAAAGTGATCCATTTTGGTTTCTGAATGTTGTTGGGTGCCCAGATCTGTTTTTTGGGAACCTCCTGAAAATTGGCTAATAGAAGACTCTGTTTTTGGCTAGGCAGTCAAAACATCTGTGAAGATCCATCTCATTGGCGTCAATTGGGAACTTACAAGGCTCCCCTTTCTATTCCTTCCTTTCTTCTGTTCAAGGGAGCCAGGGTTTGAGGGATGAGATTGAAGAAGCACCCTTCCTGGGACCCTTTCCTTTCTTCCCTCAAAGAGAGCCTGGGTTTTAACAATAGGTTAAGGAAGCATTGTGTAACACATATCAGAGCATTCATCTATTCCAATTGGCCCAACAGGCAGGACTCACAGGGAAACCCTGTGCAAGCAGCGCACAGCAGTCTCTTTGCACACCACATGATGTCACAAACGCCGACTTAGAACTGCCCCTTTAACACACACACGGAGACGTAGCAAAGGCTAACTACTTTATTGAGTATAAAAACAGTCCAAAAGGTATATAGTCCAATAAAATGCAAGTGTTCAAAGTATAAAGCCAATAGTCCAAAGTATAATAGCAAATAGCTTGAAGCGAGGCAAGGCTCCGCAAACCAATGCGGATCAGGAAACAGGACAAGGTTTCGCAATCCAATGCGAATCAGGAACCAGGGCAAGGTGCCGCAAACCACTGCGGCTCAGGAAACAAGGCAAAGGCAAGGCAAGGCTTGATGACCACTGTTAACTTGTGGTCCCACTCCGCTTCGCGCCTATTCAGTATAGACGTGGCCGGAGAACTGAGGATCAGTTCCCACGGGGGCGTACTTAATCCTCGGCCGGGACCCCGACGATCTAGGGCCCGGCGCCTCCAGTCTCTACTTTCCGAACGGTGACGGTCTAGGGACAGATGCCAGCTCCTCCTGCCCTCCTCTATGTCCCTGCGCCTGTTATGAGAAACGGCCCGCTCTTCCAGCCTAGTATCGCTATCTTCCTGAGAAGCAGCCTCCCCGAAGTTTCCCATCCGCTAGCCTCCATCTGCTGCTCGGCCAGCTCCTGGGAACCTCGGCCATTTGGGGAATTCATAACTATCTCCGCTATCTGCTTCACTGCCTCCCATCTCCACCTGGTCCGCTCCTTCCCGAGAGAATGCTCCCATTCGAAATCCCAGGCTAAACTCTCTGCCGGTGGACTGGGCAAAGGCACGGCTGACCAATCTTGCTCTGGGCCTTCCAACTCATCCTCCGAGTCCCTTTCAGCCTGTGCGGGTCCCAATGCCAACGGGACCCCGGTGCATTACCCTCCCCGTGGCCCGGGCGGACCCATGGGTGCTACACTATCCCCCTCAGGGCCCCCTGGGCCGCCCCCGGGCTTGGGCTTGTCAGGGTAGTTGCGGTGGAAGCGAGCCACCAACTCCGGGGCGTGAACATCTCGAGCCTTGACCCAAGCACGTTCTTCCGGGCCAAAACCCTTCCAGTCAATAAAGTACTCCAACTTCCTGTAGCGGAGGCGGGCATCCAAGATGTCCTGCACCTCGACCTCCTCCCCGCCCTCCCGCATCACAGGGGGAGGAGGCAGCTGCGTCACGTCAGGCCGCACCCCTTCGCGGGCGGAGCAGCGAACGATGAAACACCGGGTGGAGTTTCATGTCCGCTGGGAGTTGTAGTTTGAAGGAAACAGGCCCCACCTTGTCCAAAACCTTGTAGGGACCCAAAATCTCGCGTCCAGCTTGCGGGTGGGTCGCTGCGTGGGCAAATTCTTGGTGGACAGCCAAACTTTATCCCCCACAAGGATGTCAGGGCCCTCCTGGCGCCGCCGATCAGCCATCCGCTTGTAGTCAGCTTTCGCCTGGTCCAATTGAGTGCGTAGCAAGTCTTGGAGTGCAGTGAGCTCTCGAAGCCAATCCTTAGCCTCGGAACCGTCTGCGGACGGGTCCACCGGCGGGTAGAACCGAGGGTGGTGTCCATAGTTGGCAAAGAAAGGAGTCTCTTTGATGGATTCCTGCGTCGCATTGTTGTAAGCAAACTCTGCCAGGGACAACAAGGACGCCCAATTGTTTTGCTGATAGTTGACATAGCAGCGCAGATACTGTTCCAAGGTGGCATTGACCCTTTCGGTCTGGCCATCGGTCTGCGGGTGATGAGCCGTGGACATCCGCACATCAATCCCCAGCAACTTCTGGACGGCCTTCCAGGACTGGGAAGTGAATTGGGTGCCCCGGTCAGTCACCAGGCTCTGTGGAAGTCCATGCAGCCGAAACACATGTTGCACAAACATATCAGCAGTCTCTTTGGCGGTAGGCACCCCCACACAGGGGATGAAGTGACCCATCTTGGTGAAACAGTCCACCACGACCAGTATCGTGGTGAAGCCCTTGGACTTGGGGAGGTCAGTGATGAAATCGGCCGAAATCATCTTCCAGCCGGCTTGCCCCCTTGGTTCTTAGCCCGATGACACACAGGGCAGGATCCCACATAGTCCTCCACATCCCTTCGCACTTTAAGCCACCAAAAGTCCCGTAGGACCAGTTGGAGAGTCTTGAAAAGCCCAAAATGGCACATGATGCCGAATAGGGGAGGAGGAGCCATCTGTGCTGGAAGCCGTAACTGGCTAGCCGGTTGAAGGTGAACCCATCAAAGACTGAGATCCTTTGGCTGGGCTGCCCAGCAGGAGGGGGGTGCCGGCTGCCTACCCTGGACGGCGCAGCACTTTGCCCGTCGTCCTTGGTAAAGAGTCTGGGGGTTCAGTTGGACCCACTGCTGACTATGGAGGCGCAGGTCTCTATGGTCAGCAGATCCGCATTTTTCCATCTGCAGCAGGCTAGACAGCTGGCGCCCTACCTCTCCGGGAGCGACTTGGCCACGGTGATCCAGGCGACGGTTATCTTGAGACTGGACTATAGTAACAGCCTCTACATTGGCCTTCCTCTGTCTGTGATCCAGAAACTTAAACTGGTCCAGAATGCTGTGGCTTAATTGCTCACCCGAGCTCCGGCTGGATGCCATATAACTCCCATCTTGAAGCAGCTGCACTGGCTTCCAGTGGAGTACCGGATCATGTTCAAAGTGTTGGTTTTAACCTTTAAGGCCTTATATGGTCTGGGCCCCGTATACTTGAGGGACCGTCTCTCTCCGTATGTTCCCCAGAGATCACTGCGATCTAAAGATCATAACCTACTAGAGGTTCCCTCCATCCAAACCTATCACCTGTCTTCAACCCGACAGAGAGCTTTCTCAGTAGCAGCCCCTACACTTTGGAACGCCCTGCTAGACAATGTTCGGGCTCTTAGGGAGCTTTCGGCCTTCCGAAGAGCATGTAAAACAACCCTATTTCGGCAGGCCTTTAACACTTAATGCTCCATGTAACCCATGCCCCAGTGTCAGGGCTAGAATCTCTATGCCTGGGGCCAGAGACAGATCCCAGCCTGCCATGAGCTTACTACTTTCACCTGAGTTGCTGAGTCAGAGAGAGATGACTCAACCATGAACTTTGCTCTATTTCTTTGCAGTTGAATATACTGGGACTATGACCTTTGGTCTAGATAAGACTCTGGGGTATGATGTAATACCCAGGGAACTCTGGTAATGCAAAGACTCACTGGGATTGCTGAGTCAGGATGCAACCCTCCAGGCATTGCATGGGGAGGGATTAGTATATAAGGATTGTGGTGATGGGAAGCGGGTGCTTCAGCTTTATAGGTTTTGTGTCTTCAATAAACTACCACTGGAAGAAGCAGCAGTTCTGTAGCGTCTTTACTGAAAAGCATTGAAGTTCCTGACAGAAGCTGAAGCCCCTGAAACTTTCCCAGGAATGGAGAGGTTTATGCAAGAGGCGGAGGAATATGTGGAAAGCTGGGATTATGTTACTGGAGCAGTCCATGAAAGATGTACTTTGGAATGGGGGTGGAATACTATGGATGAGGTTGGCCTCCTGATCGGGTCGGAGAAACTATTCTTCGTGAGGGATCCAGGGAAGCTTGTCATGTGGATCCAGTGCGACTCAGGGTGCAGCTGCGGCGGTGCACAGTAAGTCCAGAGAGGCGACTCGGGAGTGAAACTACTGAGCCGAGTTCTCCCACGGAAGTGGAGGTGTTGGGATGTAAAGTTGCGGCTTTGGAGAAGACATTGCAGCGAATGTCCCAGCAGATGTTTAAGAACCAAGATTCTATGTGGGGGCCGCCTGAGGGAGGCGATTTTACGCGTTATTCTTGGATGGACAGTGAGAGGGTTGAAACCCATCCTAGATCTCCTTCGGGAGTGTGGGGGGTTGATGCCCAGTCAGGAGTTCCGCGAGGAGCAGCATATGGTGGTGCCAGGCTGAGAGTGGTGAATGAAGGGGTTTCAGTCCAGCCTAAAGCTGTAGGACTGGGAAGAGGTATTCAGGTGCCCAAGAGGGATGGATCTGGAGGATGGAGATCCCAGACTGGTGCCCAGATGCCTAGAAGGGATGGATTAGGAGAGTGGAGACCCCAGCCTGGTGCCCAGATGCCCGGAAGAGATGGAGCAGGAGAATGGAGACCCCAATTGGGGGTTGATGTTCGTCCAAGGAAGGAGCCGCTCCGTGTGGAGTTTGATGGTGAGGCATGTAAAGTGGCCTTTTTGTGGGGGCAGTTGGCGATCACATGCAAGATTATGGACACTTGTACCCAAGTGAAGGCAGCAGAGTGCGTGCTGTGGGAGCTGTGCTTAAAGGAAGAGCTGAGGACTGGTACGTGCAGTGCCATGATCGACAGGATCCATGTTTGGGGACATTGAGAGGGTTTCTTCGGGCTGTGAAGAACAGATTTCGTGACCCACTGGAGAGAGTAAAGGCCAAAGAAGCTCTGAGGGCAAGGCAATAAATCTGTAACGGAGTATGCGGAGGAGTTTATGAGCCTTGCGGGCAAGGTAGCGGAGTGGTCTCAAGCAACCTCCTTGAACTATTTAAAGACGGATTACGACGAGAGTTGTTGGAGTGGTGCCTTCATCGTGGAGACCCTGGTGATGTCGATGGATGGATCCAATTGGCTGGTAACGTAGAAGGTATTCTGGCTCAAGTGCAACGGCGGAAGTCGGCAGTAGGACCTACGAGGCGATTTCGGCCAGGGTCAAGACGTGTAACCGGAAGCGAGCCAGCGGAGTAGTGTTAGCGGAAAGCCAACTGTGGGGAAAGGCTTGTGTTACATTTGCTCTAAGCCGGGACATTATTCCTTCCAATGTCATCTAAGAAAGTTACCGGATACCAAAAATGTGAAAGTTGCCCGAGGTGCCCTGGGTGAAAAGATGGAGAGTGCGGATGGGGTGAGAAAAGGGGCCCCAAGTATTGTTTGTAAAATCGAATTGGAAAAGAAAGGAAAATATCAAACGCATAAAGCATTGGTGGATTGCGGGTGTTCTGAAAACATTATGTGTCCTGGATTAGTTAAGGATTTGAAATGTGAAATTCAGGAATTACCAGCTCCTGTACATTTTGCCCAGTTGGATGGAACTTTTGTGGGAGGAGGGCCCTTTCCATTGGGAACGAAAGGGTTAAAGGGAAAGGTTGATACTTGGGAGGGGGAGCTGGATTGTGTAGTGGCTCCTGTTATGGAACATGAAATTATATTGGGATTGCCTTGGCTGAGACAGGCTGATCCAATCATAGATTGGAAAGCAGGTACGTTAGAGTGCCGGCCTGTGGCGAATGGTGGTGTGTATGTGAATGAAGAGAAGAAAGGAGGTGAGCCACAGATTCCTGAGGAATATATTGACTTAGCAGATGTGTTCAACCCGGTATTAGCCGACAATCTGCCCCCAGTCAGGAATGTACAGTGCAAGGTAGAACTGAAAGAAGGGGCAGTACTCCTAAGCCAAAGATTTATCCTATGTCTGAGAAGGAGAAGGGTACGTTAAGGGAGCAGATAGATGATTATTTAAAGAAAGGGTACATCCAAAGATTGGAATCCCCTATTGCAGCCCCTGTTCTCTTTAGGAAAAGAAAGATGGGAAATTAAGGTTGTGTATCGACTATAGGGGTCTTAATGCGATAAGTACCATTAATTGTTATCCATTGCCTTTAATCAAGGATCTATTAGGGCAATTGGGGAAAGGCAGGTATTTCACAAAGCTGGATATTATAAATGCCTTCCATATGGTGCGGGTGCGAGAATCGGACAGGTGGAAGACTGCTTTTTCGTGTCCCTTGGGGCTGTACGAATGGGTCGTCATGCCTTTTGGTTTGGCCGGGGCCCCCGGTATATTTATGCAGTTGATAAATGAGGTGCTGCACCCCCTTTTGTATAAGGGGGTGTATGTTTATTTAGACGACATTGTTGTGGTTTCACAAACCAAAGAGGCGCACGTGCAGTTAGTTCGGGAAGTATTGGAGAGATTGAGACAGGCCAGACTGTTTGTTAAGTTAAGTAAATGTGAATTTAGCAAGAGCGAAATTGACTTCCTGGGATATAGAATTAGTAGAGAGGGTGTGTCCATGGATCCGGGTAAAGTGGCAGATGTATTGGCTTGGGAAGCTCCTAAAACAAGGAGACAGTTACAGGCTTTTTTGGGGATGGCTAACTTTTATTGGTCTTTTATTTCCGGATTTGCTAATATTGTTTTGCCTCTTACAGAGTTGCTCAAGACAAAAGGTAAGGGTGAGGCTAGAAAGGTGAGGGCGCCTGGTGCCAGGTTGGGTTGGACTGTAGAGTGTCAAAAGGCTTTTGATTCTTTAAAGGTAGCTTTCACTAAAGGTCCTTTGCTTGTGCATCCAGATCCAGCAAAACCCTTTGTGGTACAGAGTGATGCTTCCGCTTGGGCATATGGAGGAGCTTTGTTACAGAAGGACGAGGAAGGGGTGTTGAAACCCTGTGCTTATTTCTCTAAGAAGTTTGGGGAGCAGCAAAGGAATTGGCCAGTGTGGGAAAAGGAGGCGTTTGCTATTCGTTATGCTCTGCAGACGTGGAGACACTTTTTGGAGGGGGCAGTTCACCCGTTTGAAGTGTTAACTGATCATAAGAATTTGCAATTTCTTAGGGAGCCCCAGAAGTTGTCTCCTAAATTGTTACGATGGGCCCAGTATCTGGCTAGGTTTAATTTTGTGTTGAAGCATATAAAGGGTAAGGATAATGTGGTTGCTGATGCATTGTCGCGTTATCCTGCAGTGGGGCCAGATCCTCTTCCAAGTGTGGGGAGAGTGTTCACAAAGGACCAGTGGGGTCTGAGGGTGCAGACACGAGCACAAGCAAAGTTGGAAATAAAGCAGGAGGATGAGGAGCTGGAAGAGTGGGTAAAAGAGTTTCAGAGGTGTTATGAGAAGGATGATTGGTTGAAGGCCCATGAGTTGGAATGTAAAAGGGTCAAGGGATTGTGGATAGTTCGGGAGAAATTGTATGTACCAGCGGAATTAAGGAATAGGGTGTTGGAGTTGTTCCATGACCACAAGACAGCAGGGCATTGGGGATTTACTAAGACTTTCTTTGCAATCAAAGCCCGATATTGGTGGCCAGGAATGAGGACATCGGTAAAGAATTATGTGAGTAGTTGTGAGGCTTGTGCACGGGGGAAGGTACCTACTGCTAAGCCCCCAGGATTGATCCAGGTGGTGGCTACTCCGGTGCGGCCATGGACACATATTAGTACCGACTTTGTGGGGGAGTTGCCCCCTAGTAAAGGATATAGGTATATCTAGACTGTGCTGGACATGTTTTCAAAGCAAGCCCATTTTATACCGTTAATTGGCTTGCCTTCGGCAGAAAAATTGGCTAAGTTATATGTGCAGCATATATACCGGTTACATGGGTGTCCAGAGCAGGTGCTTAGCGATAGAGGTGTGCAATTCACGGCGAAATTCTGGGATAGGTTCTTGGAAACCTTAGGAGCAGACCGGAAGTTGACAACTGCTTATCATCCCTGTTGTAATGGGGGAGTTGGAGGACGCAGAAGTCATTGGGTAGTTATCTAAGAATTTTTGTAAATGCCCAGCATTGGGCAGACTTGTTGCCTTACGCTGAAGTGGCTTATAACGGATCTGTGCACTCATCTACAGGCAGGACTCCATTTTCAATTGTATTTGGCCAAGAGGTTGTTCCACTACCAGTTGGTATAGGAGTGCTGGAGGATGATAAGGAGAAATGGTACAATAGAGCTCGAGAAGAGTGGAAGGAGGTAACTGAGGCATTGCATAAGGCACAGGGGTTGCACAAGCGATTTGGTGACAAAAACCGACAAGAAGGTGATGTGTATAAGGAAGGAGATTTGGTATGGTTATCCACTCAGAATTTAAAGTTGGGGTTACCTTCTCGAAAATTGGGCCCAAAGTATGTGGGACCATTCAGAGTGGCTGAGCGAGTGAATGAGGTGACGTACCGATTGATATTGCCAAGGGCCTTGAGGAAAATTTATTCTGTGTTTCATTGCAATTTGTTAAAACGATATGTTAACCCAATTATGCCAATTATGTACCCGATAATTTTCATCTCTGCCTAGAAGCCGTAACTGGATGGCTGCGAGCCAGTAAGTTGAAGGTGAACCCGACGAAGACGGAGATCTTGTGGCTGGGCCGCCCGGAGGGGGTAGAGACCCAGTTGCCGGCGTTTGATGGTGTGGCACTTCGCCCACAGCCCCTAGTTAAGAGCCTTGGGGTCCAGCTAGACACCCAACTGTCGATGGAAGCGCAGATTGCCTGCGCTTGCAAGACAGCGTTCTACCATCTGCGGCAGGCGAAACGTCTGGCTCCTTACCTCTCCCGCTGCGACCTGGCCACGGTGATCCAAGCCACGGTCATCTCGAGGCTTGATTACTGTAATGCGCTGTACATTGGCCTACCCTTATCGGCGATCCGGAAACTTAAGCTGGTGCAGAACGCAGCAGCGCGCCTGCTGTCGGGAGCCCCAAGATCTGCGCATGTGACCCCACTCCTGCGTGCACTGCACTGGCTTCCCATCGATTTCCGGGTCTCCTTCAAGGTGTTAGTTCTAACTTTCAAGGCCTTATATGGTTTGGGGCCAGTGTACTTGAGAGAGCGTCTTACCCCATACAAACCCAGAAGATCACTGCGCTCAGAGGGGCTTAATCTACTAGAGGTCCCTAGTATTAAGATCTGTAGGCTGTCGAGCACCCGGCAGAGAGCATTTACAGTGGCTGCTCCGACCCTCTGGAATTCTCTGCCGGAGGAGATACGAGCACTACGGGGTTTGTTGGCCTTCCGCAAGTCTGTGAAGACTTGGCTATATAGGCAGGCATTTGGTCCCAACTGATGCCTCCTTAGTTGCCAGCTGCCAACATACCGTCCTGCCATGTATTGCCTCTGCGTATTATTGCTTGCCGGGATCATTTGTGGGGAGGGGGCTTTGGGTATACGTCTTTTATCTGTTTATTGATGTTTTATTGATTTTATGCTGTAAACCGCTCTGGGCTCCAGAGAGAGCGGTCTACCAAATCGAATTTATAAATAAATTAATTAATTAATTAATTAAATAAATAAATAAAATGTTGAATGTTGCTTTGTCTTCCTCAGGGGGAGGAGGAGAAGGTGGAGGAAGGCGTTATGTCAGGGCTAGAATCTCTATGCCTGGGGCCAGAGACAGATCCCAGCCTGCCATGAGCTTACTACTTTCACCTGAGTTGCTGAGTCAGAGAGAGATGACTCAACCATGAACTTTGCTCTATTTCTTTGCAGTTGAATATACTGGGACTATGACCTTTGGTCTAGATAAGACTCTGGGGTATGATGTAATACCCAGGGAACTCTGGGTAATGCAAAGACTCACTGGGATTGCTGAGTCAGGATGCAACCCTCTCCAGGCATTGCATGGGGAGGGATTAGTATATAAGGATTGTGGTGATGGGAAGCGGGTGCTTCAGCTTTATAGGTTTTGTGTCTTCAATAAACTACCACTGGAAGAAGCAGCAGTTCTGTAGTGTCTTTACTGAAAAGCATTGAAGTTCCTGACACCCCAGTGGTATGGCTTGTTCAACTGTAATTGGGGCCGACTGTTTATTGTTTGATTGGTTTTTATTATTGTTTTAATTGTTGTTTTATTGATTTTATTGTAATTGCTGTCATGTTGTGAACCGCCCCGAGCCTTTGGGAAGGAGCGGTATATAAGCATGAATAATAAATAAATAAATAAATAAATAAATAAATGACCTGTGGTCCCATAAGAGAGAAAAAACATGATGGCTGGTCCCTTGCCATTATGGCCATCTACCCAAGCCAAACGAGCCAGATTGGCGTAAAGGAACTGACCTCTCCAAATCCGCGCACAAGCCTTGTAACTTCTATCCCTTCTCATATGCAACTTCTTAACCGGCTTCTCGTAGGGCTTGGCCATTTTGTTTACCCTCCTTTGTATGTTTTCAGCCTGTCAATATTCTTCTGGAATTATTATGCCCAAAACCGGATACAATATTGCAAGTGATGTCCGACCCATTTTAGAGTGCTGCTGCTATTTTAATCAGTTTAATCAATTAGTGGTGGATTAATCTCTTTCATTTCTGCCCACCTAGTTTTCCTCGGTAGCACCAGGTGAAACCTGAGGATGGCAGGCAGGTGGAGTTGCAAAATCTGTGGATGTTCAAGTGGGTATTGTGAAATGGTGTTCCTTATATAAAATGGCATACAACCCAAATTATTGCTGGAGAATGAAATGTTGTGTGAGTACAGCATATGTGACTGACTACTGATAAACAGCCAATCGAGTTTTGCTTTCTAGATCCAAATATTTCAATCCAAAATTGGTTGAATCCATGAATACAAAACCCATAGAAATGATGGTTTGGCCCAGTGGGTGAGGAACCCTGAAGAAGGGGAAGTGTTTCCTAGTTTAATCTCGAAAAGGACTTTAAAACTTGGATGTTTCACTGTGCCTTTGATTAGGTAGTTCACCAGAGAATTGGCCCAACCTTATCTAAGATCCTGTACAGACCGTAGCCAGGATGTTGATTCAGAAGCGGTGGGGCTTAGTCTGAGTAAAAGAGGATCTACCCTAGGAAACTCTTTGTATTGTTATCCCAACACCCCCATGCATATGGGATATATTGAGCATGGTGATCAGATCATTATATGAATAAACAAGAGTGCGCCGAGGGCCCAGGCGCAGACAAGGATGCTACCATGCCACATACCAGTAATGCCTTTTTGCGGACCATCCTGAGAATTGGGGGGGGGGGGCTGAAGCCCCTCAAGCCCTCCCCGGCTATGGGCCTACTCTTTACTTTAGTTTGGCCCTCTTTCCAGTAACCTTATGGCTAATAATATTTCTCTTCTAGCCCAGCGCCTTTGAATTTTTGCACTTTCCTTCGTCTCTATTTAGGAACCATTGCACTTATTTGAGTACCCAAACCCAGCTTCGATTTTTGTCTCAGCCATTATATTGTTTTTATGATGTTGTTTTGGGATTGTGATTTGTTTTTATTTGATTGCTGTTGTTGATTTTATTTTAATGTGTTTGTTTTATCTGTAATCTTTGGGCTTGTCCCTTTATTAGCCATCCCAAGATGGTAGCAGGGTATAAACATAAAGTTATTATTATTATTATTATTTTACTGACACAAAACCACAGTATGTCACAGCAAACAAGATCTATATGCTGGATTTTGTATCACAAAATCTTAAGTTGAACACTTCCCAAGTGTCTAGGACTGTGTTATGTATTTTCAAATGATGCATGCAGATCCAAGTAAGGTGGCCTTTTGCAGTTGACAGATGCCGATGACCACTGGGACCACCTGTACTGGTTTATGCCTGTTGTTGTTATTATTATTATTATTATTATATCTTGTCCAAGTGATGAAATATCATAAAGTGCATCTAACAGACACTTTTAAAAAATCAAAAGAAAAAATCCATGTTTTTGGGGGGTATTTTTTTTAATAATCTAATTACATTTAACTCTGTCTTTCTTGGCACAGTGAAACCAATTATATTTAATTGAGTGAAGATCAATTGCTTTGATCAGGATATCAGGGTTTGGGACGAGGTCGTATTTTCACTTTCACACAGCACATTTGGTCTTTTTCCTTACATGTATATGGGAGTTTAACATTGGAGAGACAGCGATCAGTCTCTTCAAGACAGAAGCCCTTCTTTTTCTCACAAGCACTTTTTAAGAATGCTGAAAAGAAACAGAAAATTGTATCATTAGTGCTAGTATAATACTCTAAGGCAGGGGTGGGCAATTATTTTTCCCAAGGGGCCACACGAGAGCCAAAAATTATTATGGAGGGCCACACTTAAAGGCTGAACTACATTCTAATGTACACTATTTATTTATTTATTTATTTACTATATTTACTATATATTACACATCATTAATATTAACATATTAATATATCAAGAAATATTCATATATTATTAGTATTAATATCATAATTATTATATTATAGTATATATATAGATATAATATATTGAAATTATAATATAATATAACATTATATTATATTATTTATTATATTATTATAATAAAATAATAATAAAAACCACTAAAATAAAATAAAAAAAAGAAACATATAATAATGGGGAAATAAAACATTATATTATATTATTTATTATATTATTATAATAAAATAATAATAAAAACCACTAAAATAAAATAAAATGAAATAACAGTAGGGAGCTCCCAGCTTCTGCCAACCCAGCAGTTCAAATACATGCAAATGTGAGGTCCTGCTTCTACATGAAAGGAACATATACTACAGTGCATTCACATTAATAGACCCTGAGGAGGGACAGGCAAGATATTATTATTATTATTATTACCAGGCTTTTCCTATTGGCACCGCCCTTTTCCAAGTGGGTCATTCAGAACCCAATAATTCAGTTTTACTAGGAAACCAGAGGTTGAGCCAAGCCCTTCTGAGAATTAGAGCAGTGGGTTCAAGCGCTGAGATGCTGAACTTCCTCACTGAAAGGTTGTCAATTCAAATATGGGGAGTGGGGGGAGCTCCCGCTGTTAGCCCCAGCTTCTGCCAACCCAGCAGTTCAAATACATAGTAAAATACAGAGACCCCAACCCGCCTTTACCTCTTCCTCTTCTTTTCTCCTATTTCCCGCCCGCGGCTTCCTTGCCACAGAGAGCGAGGCGAGGGCAGCGCGGCTTCCATGCTGCAGAGATGCTTTGTTTCCGGAAACAGCAACAAGGGAGGGAGGGAGGGAGCCGAATGTGTTCTTCTTTCCCTCGCAGCAGCTCCAGAAGAACTTCCGCAGGAAGCCCCGCTTCCCGCAATGAGGTCGCAGACGGCATCGCTGGGAGGCAGGGCTTGCTGTTGCCGGAAACAAAGCATCTCTGTGGCAAGGAAGCCGCGCTGCTCTTGCCTCGCTCTCTGCAGCAAGGAAGCCACGCTGCCCTTGCCTCGCTCTCTGCTTGCCGCGGGCCGGATGTCATCGCCCGAAGGACTGCATCCGGCCCCCGGGCCATCGTTTGCCCACCCCTGCTCTAAGGGATAAAAATGGACACGTATTGCACAAGATGAAGAAAGTCATGAGGAACCCAAACCATTTTTAGCTCCAGAAGAGGATATTTTTCACCACAAAAAGTGAGTGTAAGTCACTTCTTGTTGTTTTTAAAGTCTCTTATGGACCTCAAATATCCTAAGAGGGGCCAAAAGGGGTGACTAGAATTCTCCCATTGCCCAACAGAATACATGGCAGCATTTTTTCAAATATGAAATATCAAACATAATTTTAATTCTTGCAGATATTGAGGCCACAGGAATGGCCCCGAGGTTACATAAGGTCACCAGCTGCAATTTGTCCAAACCCGCTTTAAATGCATCATCTTAAATGCAGGACATATTTTAAGGATAGTTTTCAGCATCTTGACTTCTCCTTTCAAGTTCTCACTAGAACTAAAATGGATCCACCACGAACACTCTACTAACCATTGAAAGCACCTGCTTCATGAATCATTCTCCCCCATTCTCCAAATTTCTCATTCCTTTATTTATTTATTTGTGATCTAATATATTTATATACTACCTTTCTCAGCCCTGGGGAGAATCAAGGGGGTTTGCAACATACTAATGGCAAAAATTCAATGCCAACACACAGTACACAAAGAAATCGTAATAACTAATTACTACATATAAGTATGAAAAAATCAATTAAAACCATTAAACATAAGACAAACATAAAATTTAAACATTCAGACCAAGCATAAAATTATCCTAATATAACAATTAAAATCGCATGATCCAGAAATCGTATGCCGTCGCCATTTCGAATTGTCATTGCACATTATTCTTTCTACTGTATTATTTATTAGCCAAAGGCTTGATCCCACATGCATGTCTTTGTTCTCTTTCTAAAGGCCAGGAAGGAGGGTGCTGATCTAATCTCGCTGGGGAGGGAGTTCCAGAGTCGAGGAGCCACCCCTGAGAAGGCCCTGCTTCTCGTCCCAGCCAACCACACTTGTAACAGAGGCGGGACTGAGAGCAGAGCCTCCCCAGATGATCTTAACCTACATGATGATTTATAGAGGTACGTTCGAACAGGTAAGCTGGGCCAGAACTTTTTAGGGCTTTATAAACTAAAGCCAGCACTTTGAATTGTGCTCGGTAGTAGACTGGCAGCCAGTGGAACCGGTGTAGGGAGGTGGGGTTATATGTTCCCTATTCCCTGCTCTGGCGAGTAATCTGGTTGTTGCCCGTTGGACGAATTGAAACTTCTGAACAGTCTTCAAAGGCAACCCCATGTAGATCGTGTTGCAGTAGTCTATTTGGGATGTAACCAGAGCATGGACTACTATGGCCAATAGGCCTGGTTAGGTTTGTCGGAATGCTATGAAAATCAGAATAAATTCGAAATTAATTCACTTTTGAAGGGGTTTTGAAGCAATGTAAGCAACCCGGAAGTGAATTTGCAATTTTGAAGCCACTTTTGGAAAGGAATCGGTGGGTTTCCCTTACCTGGCCTTCCCTTCCGGCGGATTGCTTCCCTCCACCTGAGAACTGGGGGAAAAGCCATGTTAACGGCAAGCAGACGGTACAGCACTAGCCCGCCTCCTCCTTCGGGCCTGTATTTCCTAATACCAATGGGTTCAAGGGCTTCCTCACACCGTAGGCGCACGCACGCGCCATTCCGCAGCCAACATCAAGCACCACAGGGCTGGCGCCGGTCTTGATCTCCCTTGGGTAGTAAATTAGTGTCCTTGTCCTCGTTGAACACCCAGTTTGGCTCGGATTTCTTTCCTCCGCTTGGGAACTGGGCCGACAGCCGCCTTTAATGCTGGTGTCAGCCCAGTTCTCAGGCAGAGGAAGGAAATCCGTGTTCAAACTAACCTGTATTGCTTCCTTTGATCTGAGATCTGGGGCGAAAGCCGGCTTTACCCCCAGATCTCAGGCAGGGAGATGCAATCTGCGTTCAAACTAACAAGGATTGATTCACTCAGCCTGAGATCTTGGGCGAAAGCAAACTTTCCCCCCAGATCTCAGGCCGAAGGAAGCAATCCGCATTCAAACCAACACGGATTGTTTATCTCGGCCTGAGATCTGGGGCGAAAGCCGGCTTTCCCCCCAGATCTCAGGCTGAAGGAAGCAATCCGCTTCCAACCTGGGTTAAACATGCGTGTCCGCCATTAACGAATTGATTCCGAAATTTCAGAATTTTTTCGAACATATTTCGATTTTTTCTCAAAAATTTCAGAAGGCATTCATATTCGAAGCGCCAGCGCCCCTACATCTGGAACGAGTTTTGAACCATGTCTTTGTGATCAACCAGACCTATTGGCCAAGTCAGACTTCCCAAGGTATGCATGCAATCCTTAGGGGATTATTTCCTGCACAGACTAAGAAACAATTTTTGGTCACAAATTGCAGATTAAAAGGCCCAAGATACAAACAACTCTTTCAATAGTTATACAACTTCTTTGTAAGGTGTCTTGATGCATACAAAACCATTTTTATTAGTACAGCCATGAAAATTCAAAAGTATGCTTTTCATTCCACTCTGCAGTAAACAACAATAAATATGAGCAAATCCCATAGAACCTCTATTTTAGTCATTATGCTGAGTGAAATAATTCAGAATTAACATCTAGCACATATTTTCTCATTGATTAAATTTCCTGACATCAAAGAGAGAGGAAGAGGGAGTTAGGTTTCAGATATCATTCCCTTTCTCTGTGGACCAACATTTCTTTCTGAGTAGCATCAATATTTGTGAGTAAAGCTTAATTGAAACCGCCACTGCATCATGTATAAATCCAATGCACAATGTGAAATTGCAGAAGTGAAATTAAAAATGCAATATGCATAGCTAGAATTCATACCATTACGTTATGAGCAAATCCATATCCACCATTATATACAGAACACATCTGTTGCAACATAATGAATTCACTCCTGTATATAGCAACACTTAGACCTGTATAGGTTACTAACAGGATGACACCCTCTGTATATGTGTGTGTTTCCTTCTATCACCTTCATCTTACCCCCTACTCCTCAGTAACCATCTTGAGTTTTTTGCTTACCTGAATTATTTATTTATTTATTTGGACTTGTACACCGCCACTCCCCGAGGGCTCGGAGCGGCTTACAATCAGGTAAAACACACAGAGGTAAAAGCATACATATTAAACTAGCTTAAAAAGATTTCTGGCCTAGCAATCAAAGGCTAGCCAGAAAAAATGAGTCTTGCAGGCCTTGCGGAAGGAGAGAAGGTCCTGCATGGCCCGTACATCGCTAGGAAGAGTGTTCCATATTGATGGCGCCACTACAGAAAAGGCTGTGCGCCGGGTAAATGTAAGACGGATTGCTTTGAAGGTCGGTACGTCAAGGAGGTTCATTTGTTCAGAACGAAGTGACCTCTGGGGTTGGTAGGGGAAAAGACCAGGACAACCAGACTGAAAAGGAGAAGGAACTTCATAGCATAAGCTTCCTTGGAGATCTCAAGTTTGCCAAGTCAGCGAAACAGTTCTAAAGCAAAGTGCTGCTCAGTCTATGTAAGACAGGAAATTCTCACTATTTATTGAAGTTCTCTTGGATCCCAAGATTGCCAAGTGAAAGAAATTAGAGGATAGTATTTATAGAACTGCCATTCAGCCTGGCAGGTGAAGGGAAAGAGGTAGTTGGCTTCTGCTCGTGTACAGGGTGAACCGTCCAGTCCAAGTTGAATTGAAAAGTTGAAAAGTAGCTTACGTTAGGAGAGCAAACTACACCTCCCTTTGCTCCCCCCTTTTTTTCTGGAGTAAAACAACTACTTTCAAAGTAAAGACCACCCAATGAAACAGGAAATAACACTTTGAACCATTAACAAAAGATTTGGAATTCTCAGAAGTTTTGAAAAGTTTTTAACGTTTTTTTCTGTGAAAATCGGAATTGACTATAGATCTGAACCACCAGCGCCCCCTACATCCGAAATGACTTTTGAACCATATTTTTAGATCAAACAAGCCTACTGTCTATATATGTTGTGTGTCCATGGCATTGAATGTTTGCCATGTATATGTACATTGTAATCCGCCCTGAGTCCCTTGCGGGGTGAGAAGGGCAGAATACAAATACTGTAAATAATAAAGTTTACCAAAAATCGATTTATAACCCTTTTGGTACTAATGCTGGAGAGTAGTCCCTGGTCAAAGAGGTCTTTGGTCAAGTGGTCCCTGGTTAAGTGGTCCCTGGACAAAAAAGGGTTGGGAACCACTGCTCTAATCTCTATCAGTCTGTTATTTTTCTACAGCAACAGGTGGAATCTGAGGATAGCAGGGGAAGTGGAGTTGCAAAATCTGTTGATATCAAGTCCCATAACATGTGGTGGGCATAGTAAAATGGTGTTCCTAATATAAAATGGCAAACAATCCAAATGTATGCTGGGGAGAGCTATGAAATGTTAGGTGACTACAGCAAGGTTTGTATTATGCATAATGTATTGTTATCTGTATGATTTTCAGAAATAAAACCATTGAAAAGAGACATTTAAAAAAAATCAAAAGAACCAATGTATGCTTTTTTGACATTTTTTTAATAACTATATTTGTCTGTCTTGGCACAATGGAACCCATGATATTTGATTGAGTGAAGATCAAATACCGAAGACATCCTTTGATTTCTTACAGCAGTTTCGTTTTTGCTTGCGCTCCTTCGTACATTTAAATGGGAGTGTAACCTTGGAGGGACATTCAATATTATCCAAAAGACAATAGCCTTTCTTTTTCTAACACTGGCTTTTGAAGAGTGCTTAAAAGAAACGGAAAATAGAGTCATTAGTAGAGATATCATACTGAAAGGAATACAAATGGACACATATTTCACAGGGTGAAGAAAGTCAGTGGGAATATTTTCACTCTGTTTTAATCCTCAACCCAAAACATTTCCAGCTCCAAGGGAGTCCTCTTTTTACAACATAAAGTAGATGTAACCCACACTTCCTTTTTTGTTGTTAAGTCTCTCTTGAGCTTAAGATATCCTATCAGGGGGCAATAAGGTAGCTAAATTTCCTCCATTGCCCCAGAGAGCAAATGGAAGCAATTTTTAAAATAAAAAATATCTTAAATCATTTCGTCTTTTCCAAGTGTTAGGGCTGTAAGATGATAGCAAGTGGAGAGTGAATCCTCTTATCTTAGAGAGTACACAGAGTCCAACGAATCCAAGCAAAAACACTTTTAATTCGCAAACTGATCAGTTTGGTTGGCCAGTAATGTGTCTACTCAAACACACCAAAACAGACCGCCGCAAAACAACTACGCGGGTAAATTCATTTTGTCAGGATTGGGAGACCTGAGCTTGGGAGAAGTTCAGGCTGCCAACCTGCCATGAAATTGCACCGACCTTTGCCCCAGTTATTTGATGACCTTGGCTCCAGCTGCATAGAGCCTGTGCTGAGTCAAGTGGGAGTGACGTAACTTCCAGATGTGTGTGTGGCTCCGGAGGGAAGTGAGGTAACTCCTCCGAGCCTGGACATTGGACAATTGGACTCATAACGCTGACTCATGGGGCCATGAGGTCACATCCCTTTGGACTATGGGATATGCTGAATCACCGGACATGGTGCAACCCTGCTTGGACATTGCATGGGCAATGGGGAGGGGCTCGGGGTATATAAGGTGTGTTTGGGTGGCGGGACGGTGCTTTTGCTTCACATGTGTCGTACCTACAATAAAATCGTGTTGGACCGTGCTACAACCTACGCGTGATCCTTATCGAGTATTGAAGAGTCGTTACACATTTGATATGGTTTCAAGCATCTACATCACACACTACGTATTTTTATAACTTTCTATTGGTTATAGGTGATCACAAAGCTATTATGAGTTATCGTCCTGTGTCTCCCTTGTAAGGCTATCTATTTGGCTTATTCACACTACGTTACAAGCAGCATCAGGAATGTGTAAAAACAAGCAGGCAGTAAAGCAGGCATCTCCCCTTAAAGTGGGGTTCATTACTTTCAAAGTTTCTCTCTCTCTCATTCCTCACTTTTTTTTGTTACTCAGCGTAGATTTTCCAAGCAAGCGTGTAACTATAATTATCTCTCTATCATTGCTTTAATCTGGCTCTCTCTGCAAGCACAAATACATCATTTTCTGCACATTTTTAACACTCTTTCGGGTCGCAGTATGGATCACACTCTCAATGGTCCTTCTAATTAAGAAAACAAGACATGGTGTTATCAATAAAACAAGAACAATTATCACAAATATAATGAAGCCCACAATCACCAACTCTTTAAACCAAGCCAAATTAGGCAACCATGAAGTTAGCCATGAAAACTGCAATGGTTCATTGACATTGTGCTGATTCAAGACCTTTAACTTTTCTAGGTCATCCTCGATTGTTTGGTTCAAATTGTGAAATGTTACTATATAGTTTCCTTTTATCATTGCACAGAATCCTCCCTTAGCTGCCAAGAGATAGTCTAAGGCCATTCTCTGCAGCATCATTTGGCTTAGTTCTTCAATCTCAGCCTGCAATGCTCTAACGATCTTTCCAGTGGCGTTGATGGATTTCTCTAAATGACAGGAGAGTCCCAAAATCCTCTTTCGATTTTCCTGGGCTACTATGCCTGGGTATCCTTCAAAAGTAATAAACCCAGTGATGAATCCGGCTCCCACTCTCAGGCCTTCGGAGGCAGACAATTGATGCCCAATGATCACTGTGTCGTTGCATCCTGTGCCCATAACTCCGGCTGGAACTTCCCTCTTCCATCTCTTCTTGGGTTGGGTTCCTTTGATGACTCGCACTGGCAGGGTTAGATAACCCACGCCAACACACTGATGTTTTCCAGGGTGATAGTTGGTAGCCCATTTGGCAAAGAAGAACCACATGTTTGGGTCTCTTATCTGCCAGCCAGAACAAATGCTGCCACTAGATAGTATAGATGCATTTATCTCAAACATGCGATATTCAGGATACAGCTCTTGCCACTCTGTGTCAGACGGATTCTGAGTCTTGACATAACTAGAGTTATGGCCATTGTGCAGATAGAAGTGATCTGTGCAATGAGTGTAGTTTGTAAGGCCTAAAAAGAAATCTTGGTGTTTTTCCAACTATTCCATTTTTCATTCCATGTCCCTTTACTTCCACAACAAAAACACATACTCGGGGTAGTTGTCTTAACCTTCTAAATGGAATGTGATTGAGTCCCTTCGGCACTGCTGAAAACATCTTAGGAGGACCCTGAATGGTTGACGGTAATCCTCCTAGTATTACTTGATGATCTTTAATTAAAGTGGGGAGAAATGAAAATGACCCTATTGTTTCTGGGTGTGCATATATCAGTGTATTATCTGACCCGTGCTGTCTAAAACATGTCTTGTGCATGTATCTTGATCCAATTGCCCTGCATTGGGACTATGATCAGTCCCAATAAGCACATCAAACTGATCATTCCTATCATTTTTGCTCTCTGGTGGAGGCCTGCAAAGGATCTCCTTATACCACCAGCAAAGCCAAAACACACCACACAATACACAGAAAACCCAAACTGCCCTCTCCTAAGTCCACAAGTCCATGCCTTTTGGGTGACTCTCAGAAGTCTACCCTCCATCTTCGGGGCAGCTCTCAGTCAGCCGGAGCCCAGGAGAGTGGCCCTCATGATGCTGACTCTCCTTCCTCTTCAAGGTCATCTTCGGCTGGACCTTCTTTCGGCGTGCCTGCTGGAACTTTGGTCAGGCGTATCTTCAGTGGGTCCTTTTGGTCATGGTCCACCTGCCACTCATAGGACTTCTCTTGAGTGGTATCACGCTTTACTCGGGTGTAATGGATCCAAGGCTTTATCCCTGCCAACTTCACAGTGGTAGGGGTGCTTAGGAGAATCTGGTATGGTCCTTTCCACTTTGGGCCCAGTGGGTCATATCGCCAATCCTTCAGCCACGCGGTGTCACCTGGAGAGAAAGAATGCAAGGCAGTAACGGGGAAAAGATAACACAACACACCAGTGTAATGATACAAATCTTTCAACACTTGTCCCAAAGCTTGCACTTCCTTTATCATTTCCCTCTTTCCCACTTCTGCCAAATCTCCCCTCAAAGGTTTTATTCCCAAAGGTGGTTTTCCATACATCAATTCATAAGGTGAAGGTCCCAAAAACCATGTGGGTGTACATCTAATTTTTAACAATGCAATGGGAAGCACTTGTACCCAATTTAAATCAGTTTCTTGACACATTTTCGCTAAAGTTCCCTTACGTGTCCTATTCATTCTCTCCCCTGAAGACTGAGGTGAACACTTGGTGAACAAAAGTTCGACCGTTGTCACTCCCAATGTGAAGTGGAACTCCATATCTAGGGATGATGTCTCTCATGAAAGCTCAACTCACATCTCTGATGCTGTAGGGTATGCCTATACCCAACCTGTGTAGGTGCACACCATGACTAACAGGTATCTGAATCTGTGGATTCGGGGCATTTCAGTAAAGTCAATGACCAATTACTCAAATGGGGTAGTTCTGGTGTATTGGACCCCTGGGGGTTGAAGACGTCCTACTCTAGGATTGTTTTTTGCACAGATCTCACATCTTGCTGCTGCCAATCTGTTCATACTGTCAAGTCCATTGATGTAGATCTGTCTTCCTATTAGAGCAGCCAATCCTGTTGCTCCAAGGTGGGTTTGATGGTGCATTTCTCTAATCAATTCCCATCCAACATGTTTGGGTAGATAAATTTTGTTGTTTGGCAATATGTACAGTCCTTGTTTCTTTTCTCCTCCTTCAGTTAGTACCCATTTTTCTTCTGCTGAAGTATAAACGACAACTTCTGGGATCATTTTCGTGGTTTCCAACGCACATTCTCGGGCCGCCGGTTGGGCTGGATCTCTTGCTGCTTTCTTTGCTGTTTCACCTGCTAGTCTGTTTCCTCGCACCACTGGATCATCTCCCTGTTGATGTCCTTTACAATGCATGACAGCCACTTCCAATGGGGCCCATACTGCATCCAACAAGTTTAAGATCTCTTCTGCATTACGAATCTGTTGTCCTGCTGATGTAAGGAGTCCTCTTTCCTTGTAAATGGCTCCATGGGCATGTAAAGTCAAAAATGCATATTTGGAGTCTGTGTAGATATTGGCCTTCTGTCCCTGTGCCAACTGTAGGGCTCTTGTTAAGGCTATCAACTCTGCCTTCTGTGCTGAAGTCCCAGGTGGTAAAGGTTCTGCTTCCACCACTTCTCCTCTGTCATTTACCACTGCATATCCAGCTCTTCGTTGTCCCTGCTCCATATAACTGCTTCCATCTGTAAACATCACCACATCTGGGGCAGGCATAGGCTGATCTCTCAAATCTGGTCGACTAGAGTAAATTTCATCAATCACTTCCAAACAATCATGTTGCATCAGGGTTCCGTCTCCGAATGGCAACAAAGTAGCTGGGTTCAGAGTTGTACAGGTAGATAGAGTGATGTTGGGATTATCAACTAGGATGCTCTCATATTTCAGCATTCGGCTGTTGGTAAGCCAATGATGCCCTTTATGTTCCATCAGCATCCCTACTGAGTGAGCACATTTTAAATTTACAGGTTCTCCCATAGTCAATTTGGTGGCTTCTTCCACTAGGGTGGCCGCAGCTACCACTGCCCTCAGACAGGGAGGCCATCCCCGTGCCACCATGTCCAGCTGTTTGGATAGATAGGCTACTGGCCAGGGCCAGCTTCCAATCAACTGTGTAAGTACTCCTACTGCCACTCCGTCTCGCTCTCCAACGTACAAAACAAATGGCTTGTACAAGTCTGGAAGTCCCAAGGCTGGTGCACTCATCAAGGCCCTCTTTAAGTCTTCAAAGCTCTTTCACGTCCTCAACATCCTCTTCCTCTCTGCCAATTCTGTCCTCATCCTCTCTGTCCTTTTTGAAACACTACTGCCACCATCTGCACCCTTCTCTGCACCTTCTCATCTTCCTGCTTCTTGCCTCTCTTTCTCTTGCAGCTCCTTCTGCCTATCCCTTTCCCACCTCCTGTTTAACCTCTGCAGCCTCTTCCTTTCTTCATTTGTAAGGCCCTGTCTTTCATCATCATCAGTGTCTGGTGGAGTTGGAGTTGAGCCACAAAGAACTGTGGGCGGGCGCTGCCCTCCCCCTTCTGCACCCTTCACAGCCTCTGGAGGCACTTTGCTGTCTTTAGTGGGGCCTAATTCTTGCGCTGCCTGTTGTTCTGCCAGAGCAATGCAAGGTAGAGGCTGAGGTGGTGTACTTCCGTGATGCAGTTGGGGGTAGAGGGAGGTTGTTATATAAGGAGGGGGCCTGAGTTCTTCATCATCATCTGGGCTACTTGGTTCAAGGAAGGGTTTCCCTGATCTCATTCCCTGCTTTGAATTGCCTCCCTCTTGTGGGCAAACTCCTGCTTCCTTGCTGAGCCTACTTTACTATTCTATCAGCCTGCCCACAGGCTCCTTTTCAATCTTTCTTCTAATATTTGGTGCACACTGGCTTATAAAACAGTTTTTTCTTGTTCAAAAAGATATACTCATCTTAAGGCACAGTCAGTTCAAACCATTTTCCTTTTTCTTTGAAAACAATAGATAGAAGAGTGTTCTTTTTCATCTTTTAAACTTTAACACAGATATGATTGTGCCCCCCCCCCTCTTTTTCTTCCACACAATTCTTGGCCCCCAGGACCACATTGCAAATTCTCATGTTATAGGATACATATTCATTTTTCAAACTCTCACACATCTATACTCTCAATGGCAAGTTAGTGGTTAGCAGCTAGATAAGGCCTCTTTTTCTCGTTCACACACACAAACTTTTACATTTGCACATTCACACACAATTTATTACTGCAGTCCCCTGACACGACAAACTGTTTGAACTTACAAGTTGTTGCTCTTATATTCCAAGGGGGTCAGTTCCTAGCTTTTTTCCCTACACTTTCCCTGTCTATTTCCTATTTCCTTTGACTTGATTTTGGGGCACCATCACAAGTCTTAACACAGCTGTCTCTTCAAAAGTTTTGTCCCAAGCACAACACTGTTGCCAAGATGCCGCAAGATCTAAAGATAACAACAACACGAGATCTAGAGATTTCACACTTGCCTGTGCTTTTGTTTTTCCTCCTCCTCTTTGCTGCCGGCAGCCTGCCTTGGAGGGGGGAAGTAGTTGCTATAGATTCTCTGTTGGCAGCGATTCTGCAGGACCTGTCCTCAGAACTCCATGAGCGAAACCGCTGGTCTCAGTGGGGGCCCCCTCTCAACGTATTTACGATCCCGTTGCTCCTGGAGGGGTGCTGAGTCGCTGAGTTTCCAAATACTCCTCTGTAGACCCTCAGGTCCCACTCCCCCTTTTTTCTTTCTCCTGGCCAGGGCACCAGAATTGTAAGATTATACCAAGTGGAGAGTGAATCCCCTTATCTTAGAGAGTACACAGAGTCCAACGAATCCAAGCAAAAACTGAAAAACACTTTTAATTAGCAAACTGATCAGTTTGGGGTTAAATGCAGCCAGTAAGGTAGTTGTTCTATTCAATGGGCTTTCAAACAAAACAGACTTTGCAGCCAGTAATGTGTCTAAACAACACCAAAACAGACTGCCGCAAAACAACTACGGTAAATTCCTTTTATATGGTTTCAAGCATCTCCCTCACACACTACCTTTTTTTATAACTTTCTATTGGTTATAGGTGATCACACAGGTATAATGAGTTATCGTCCTTTGTCTCCCTTGTAAGGCTATCTATTTGGCTTATTCACACTACATTACAAGCAGCATCAGGAATGTGTAAAAACAAGCAGGCAGTAAAGCAGGCATCTCCCCTTAAAGTGGGGTTCATTACTTTCATAGTTTCTCTCTCTCTCTCTCTCTCAGGGCCACACTATGAGCTTTGTCTGAAATGGCTTAAAAATATCATTCAAAAACATTGGAAGTTTTGAAAATTGGAAAAAAATCAGGAGTTTTGTAAGTCGGAAGCCATGTTTGCGTGGCCACACCAAATATTTTGGAATCAAAATTTACCCCATATTTTTTGTTATAGATTTGTAAATCTCTGTAGACTCCCAAAGTCAGACAGTTTCATATTCAATGTAAGGCAAGAAAGCAAAGCCAAAGGCTGCCATAGGGCCTTGCGATTCATCTGTGAAATTAATGCACTCTTGGCATTAGCAGGGGGCAAAAGAGGGAGCTGTGTATTTTGGGAACAGCACAGAACTCTGGAGAATGTAGTTTGGGAAGGGAACGGCCCTATGCCAGAGAATGTAAACAGTCCTGCCCTAAACTACATTTCCCAGACCGCATCTGCATCAGAAAGCACCAATCAGCAGCAATATATTTTATTTATTATTAAAGCATTTTTTATATATAAAGACTGAAAATTTGCCCAAAATCCGTGGATAAGAAAGAGTATTTGGTCACACACTTTTCTTAATTGCGGATTAATAGGCCCAAGATGCAAGCAATTCTCCCAACACTTGTACAATTTCCCAGTGTTGTGTCTTGTCGTCTTGATGCATATAAGAGCTTTTGTGTTAAATAAGAGGATTAAAAATGCAATTCCCATGCATGCAATTCCCAGGGAAAGTCAGATATTCAGATTCCATTCCCAGTGGTATTGATAAAACATTTATCTCTATTCAGCAGGCCTGCAAAAAATGCAACTTGGGGACAAGGCTTTGGTGTAGCCCACAAAGGCTCCATGTCTAAGCCTCGTAGAAGAAGACCACACGTAGCGCTATAGCAGAGTAGCAATAGGAACCTGCCACTCCCCCCTCCAAGTATTATACTGCTATGCATTTCTTTTCTCTATGCACCAAAGTTACCCAAGTAACCTATTGTTATCAAGCCATGGTATCAACCTCCAGAAGATTTATAGTTCACAAAGGCTATAGAATAAATATGTTTTTTTTCTTTTGCAAAATGAAAAACCCTGTCTGACAATTTGGAGTTGCACAAGTCCAAGGCATCAGAAGATAGAAGACGAACCACCAGCAGCTGTAATGCCTTAAACTCTATCATATCTATCTAGCCCTTCAGTAAATCATATCTACATCCTTTGTGTTTTTTGTGTAACCTGTATTTTTAACTGTGTATTATATCTATCTATATATAGAAAAATGACACATCCGTGTTTCTTGCAATATAGGCAACAAAACCACACAAGGCAGACACACAAAAATAGGCCACATAGACTCCCACCCCTACTCACTATGTTTGCAACAACCCCCCCTCCCCCCAATTAAAGACAGCACAGAAAAAAAAACCCGAAAAACGTTTGGGACTACAATTTCCATAACCCACTGCACCAGACAACAAAATGGTGCCTACGCTCCTCTCCTCCCCGCCTCCCAAATTGAAATAAACCACCTACCATGTGCGGAGGAGGGAAAGGAGGAGCAGGCCGAGCCGGGGGCGGGGAAGGCCATGGCGGCAGCTGAGCCAGCGAGGAGGAGGAGGCGGAGGAGGAGGAAGCAGCAAGAGCCTCCGCTCCCGCCCCGCCGCCAGGCCCTCGGGGGGGGGGAACGGGAAGAGGATGCTCGACGCAGCAGCAGAACAGCAGGCCAAGCCCTGGCAGCGTGGAAAGGGGCCGAGGCCGTTGTCGCCGCCACATCCCCGCCAAGTGCGGCGCAGCTGCCCAGGGCGGGAAAGGAAGAGCACGGAGGGGAAGGAGGCGGGCAGGCCTCACTGCTGCTCCTGCCCCACGCCGTGCTCCTCCCGCCGCCCTTCCAGGTCTCGGCAGCGGCGGCAGTGGCAAGAAGAAGGAATCGGACGAGGAGGAAGAAGCAGCGCCGAGGAAGGCCGCCCACAGCCCCGCCTAGGCCTTTCCCAGGACGGGCCCGGTAGGGCAGGGACAAGAGGAGGCAGCATCGGAGATAGCAGCGGATCCCTTCACAGGTGATGGAAGGAAGGGGAGGGGAAGGAACAGGAAGGAGAAAAGGAAAGGGTGAGGGGGGAGAAAGGAAGGAAAAGGAAGGAAGGAAGAAGAGAATGGAGGAAAGAAGCAAGGGGAGAGTGGGAGGGAAAAGGAAGGCGAGAAAGAGAAGGAAAGGGTGAAGGGGAGGAAAGAAGGAAGAGGGAGAATGGAGGAAAGAAGCAAGGGGAGAGAGGGAAGGAGAGCAGGAAAGGGTGAAGGAGGAGAAAGGAAGCAAGAGGAAGGAAGGAAGGGAATGGAGGAAAGAAGGAAGGGGAGAGAGGGACGGAAAAGGAAGGAGAGAAGGAAAGGGTGAAGGGGGAGAAAGAAAGGAAGAGGAAGGAAGGAAGGAAGGAAGGAAGGAAGAGGGAGAACGGAGGAAAGAAAGAAGGGGAGAGAGGGAAGGAAAAGGAAGGGGAGCAGGAAAGGGTGAAGGGGCAGAAAGGAAGGAAGGAAGAGGAAGGAAGGAAGGAAGGAGAATGGAGGAAAGAAGGAGGGGAGAGAAGGAAGGAACAGGAAGGAGACCAGGAAAAGGTGAAAGGGGAGAAAGGAAGGAAAGGGAAGGAAGGAGGAGGGAGCATGGAGGAAAGAAGCAAGGGGAGAGAGGGAAGGAGAGCAGGAAAGGGTGAAGGAGGAGAAAGAAAGGAAGAGGAAGGAAGGAAGGAAGGAAGGAAGGGGGAGAATGGAGGAAAGAAGGAGGGGAGAGAAGGAAGGAACAGGAAGGAGACCAGGAAAAGGTGAAAGGGGAGAAAGGAAGGAAAGGGAAGGAAGGAGGAGGGAGCATGGAGGAAAGAAGCAAGGGGAGAGAGGGAAGGAAAAGGAAGGAGAGAAGGAAAGGGTAAAGGGGGAGAAAGGAAGGAAGAGGAAGGAAGGAAGGAATGAACTGGAGGAAGGAGGGAAAGGACAGACAGAAGGAAGGAGGAAACACACACATACTCACAGCAACGCATGGACGGGTCAGCTAGTTTTTCTATAAAATGTATACGAACTGCTTATATATGTGGTGGGCATAATAAAATGGTGTCACTTCTCCTTTCTCTTTCCCTCTGGGTTGCCCCTGTTGTCTCCTCCTCAAGCAATGGCAAAACTGCCAACCCCATGTCAACCATTTCCCTCTTTTATGAGGGAGAAATGTAGTTTCACCATGATTTTTTTGCTAAATATATTCCTCAGAAGTGAAGGAATTGAACAGGGCCATGTTGCTGGTTTTTCCCTCCGTAGGGGAAGGAGATGACAGAGGTAACCCAGTGACAAAGAGAAAGGAAGAGCAGCAGAGGCAAGAACTGAGACACATCTTATTTTCTTCAGGAAGAGAATTGCAACCTGCCACCAGACTGATGGGCAATGGAGAAATTGGGAATATTCTGTTTTGCTGCTTTCTCTGAAGGAACGTCCCCCTCTCATAAACCAGTCTGTGGCATGAAGAGGTTCGGCTTATTTTAATCTTGAGCCCATACTGCTTCCAAGTTGTTCCGTTCTACTGTATAGCATGAACTCTGAGTAGACATATGCTATACGAGCAATATTAACTCACCATGAAGAACAGCAACATTGGACAAATGCACAACTGGCATGCATAATACATAACTGAAATCCAGACAGCATGATTCCAATCCACAATGTGAAATGGCAATACACTGTGTGCAGCTGCAGAAGTGTAATACAAAATCCAGAGTGTATTGCTACAATCCAGAGTGTATTGCTACAAGACATGTGTAGTTCAGCATCTATATATGTATGTGTATCTTTCTATGACCTTCCTCCGCTCCCCCAGTAAACATCTTAAGTTTCTTGCTTACATGCCGCAACCTCAGAAAAGACCAGGCTAATCAGGATGAAAAGGAGAAGAAACCTCATGGCATAAGCTTCCTTGGAGATCTCAAACGTGCTAGGAAAGAGAAACAGCTCAAACGCTCAGTCTGAATTAGACAGGAAAGTTGTCACTATTTATAGAACTAGGAAGAATAATGTCATTCAGTCTGATGAGGGGGTAGAAGGCAGGAGGGAGCAAGAAGTAGTCAGGCATGAAGCACCCAGTCCAATTCAAATGTAAATAGAGATGAGAAGGGGGCACATAGGCTGACTAAGATGTCTGTCCGTGTCTTGAAAATACCTATAAATTCCACAAGGTATTAGCATTGCATTTTTATATAAGACAGACCACTATTTTAAAGACTACTGCACTCCTTTTGTAATTAATGGGGGATCCTGCAACCAAACCTCAAAGGATACCAAGGCTACATTGGCAGACCAATGTACATTACATGAACCTGAATCCCTGTGAAATCTTTGTAAGTGGAATCAACAGATCCAGTTAAACTGCAAAATCTCAGGAAGAACATAATTGGTCTGCCATGTACTCTTCCTGAATTAGAGAGGAAAGTTGTCACTATTTATAGAACTAGGAAGAATAATGTCATTCAGTCTGATGAGGGGGTAGAAGGCAGGAGGGAGCAAGAAGTAGTCAGGCATGAAGCACCCAGTCCAATTCAAATGTAAATAGAATGAGAAAGGGGAGCACATAGGCGACGCTAAGATGTCTGTCCGTGTCTTGAAAATACCTATAAATTCCACAAAGGAACATTAACATTGCGTTTTTATATAAGACGGCCACTATTTTAAAAGACTACCGCACTCCTTTTGTAATTTATGGGGGATCCTACAACCAAACCTCAAAGGATACCAAGGCTACATTGGCAGACCAATGTACATGCATAGACCTGAATCCCTGTGAAATCTTTGCAAGTGGAATCAACAGATCAGTTAAACTTTGCAAAATCTCAGGAAGAACATAATTGGTCTGCCATGTACTCTTCTTATTCTCTAAGGCAGATAGTATTGAAGTTTTTCATAAATGTGGGCTGTCTAAAAATATAACAATGCTTGTTATTCATGTTTTCCAGGAAGCTTTTTTGGTTTAAGGTGAAACGTTCTTAACTGTGCTGGTGCACTCATTGAATTATTTTGCTGTTACTCCCACCGCATCCTTCAGGGTATATCTGATTTCCTTTCCACAAAAAGGTCTACATCTCAGATTAGGAAACTATTTTGCAGTTAATTCCATTGAAGCCATAGTTGGCTGATAGAGAGATCTTCTATCTGTTGTTGGCAATTTCTCTCGACAAAAAGGTGACAAATTCAGTCATTGATGCTTTTGTCTTGCTCACCAGTAGGCCTGGGTGATATCGTCTGATCTCTTCGTTACTCGTAATGAAATCGTAATTAATTGACTTTTGAAATGATTACGAGGAGAGTGAGGGAAACTGGAAGTAGCTGATCAATTATGAAGTTTCCATCGCCATCTTCAAATAGGATCAGAACTGTAAAACAAACACAGCTTGGAAGTGCTTTTCTTCCTTCCCAAGTCAGTCTGACGTGGAAGGGAGAAAAGCAATTTCAACCCGGGTTTAACAGGGCTCTTGGCTCAGGTCCCTCTCTCCTGGGAGAGACCAACTGGACCAAGAGCCCTGTTAAAGAAACGTGGCTTGGAATGGCTTTTCTCCCTTCCTGCATCAGTTTGCCCTTTTAACCTACTTGAGTCACCTACAGGCTGAGTCAGGTGGTATACAAATACAGTAAATACATACATACATACATTTTATATAAGAGAAGCCATTTTATTATACCATTGCATAAACTAGGACATTAGCATCAGATTTTAGCATCAACAAAACCCCAGCAGATACCAACGTCCCCGTCTTAGTAAACAGAAGTATCCCCAGAATGGCTTCAGCAACAAATCAATTACCCTTTACAACATTTCAGTAACTTTTTCCTCTACTCATTTGAGCTGGAGATTTGCCCATCTAAGATTGCTAAGGGACGCTATAGACTCAGACTCTGAAATCTGCAGAGCGTAATCTTCTCATTGACTCACCTTGTTCCTTACTGCGGCCCGTACAACAATTAACCAAAATCAGCTACATTGTTCTGCTGATATTTCCTCATGGTGAATATGCCAGTGCCGTCAAAAGGTGCATTCAAAAAAGAAAATCTATCTGGCTTCAATCTTTGTAATCGGTACTTAATGTATATTGCAATCTTCAAGGAAGAACATTACCTTTGCTCTCTAAAACAGATAATATCGAAACTCTCCACTTGACTAACGTGAAATTTAAATAACTTTTTAAAAGAAAACAAACAGAAGATAGCATGCCTCTTCTAAATATATCTTGCCAGAAAATGACAGGATATGCCCACTGCACAATGGAGTTGACTTGAAGGCTCATAATAGCAATCACAACATATGTGTTATACCATTGGATGGGACATGAGATGAAATAGGCAATTCGCCCTGGCTCCCAACATCATGGTTCTCAAACCATTTGATCAGACTACACCAGTAGTGAACTTTTTAGTGTTTTTAGACTTCAGCACTGAAAATTCCTGACTATTCCTTAATGGGACCTCTGGGAATCCAAAACACTTAGCAGAGCACATTTTGGGATGAAGTGGGCTGTACTTGGATCACATCAAAATCAATGTAAATGATGATAGGGAGTTTAGTCCAGAAACATAAGAAGGGTCACAAATGTTACCCCAATAGGGGTCCTGGATGGATGTATCTATTTTAATGTATATCTATAACCTGAGTCCCCACCCCCACCCCAGTGGGTTGAGAATGGCGGGGTACAAATACCCGAAATAAATAAATAATCTTTGTCAGCATTGATGTCTGTTGAAAGCTGTCCTAAGTCCCACTTCAGAGGCTGAGAAGGACAGGGTATAAATGTTCTAAATAAAAAGCCTTTGCCCAGGATTGGATTAATCACAACTAAATATTCCTTAGGGCAGGAATGAAATCTCAGCACAATAGTATCTTCTATGAAAAAACCATTCCCACGACAAAGAAGGGGAACTTCCTGTCAGCACCCATCATGCTTTGTTAGGAAAATGTCTGAAACAGTCCAAAAAACCAGAATGGGATTAAGATGTCTTTTGAAGTCAAGAACCAAAAAAAGCTCAAAAAGCTCAACAATATTATATATTTTTGGTATGCATGTTATATGTTCCATGTAACTATCTACTATGTATGTTCCCTTTAGGATTCACTTTTCAGAAATACTGGATCTAGTCCAGCTGTGTCATCTAGGAAATGTTGCAACTGCTCCGCTACTGCCCTCTTAATCACTTTGCCCAGAAAAGAAAGATTCGAGACTGGGCAGTAACCGGAAGGAACCAATTTCGTCAGAAGCGGAGAGACCAAGGCCTCTTTTAAACCCTTTGGAAAAACTCCTTGCTCAAGGAAGCTGTTAATTATCTTCAACAGAGGGTCAGGCAAGATTTCACCAGCCAGGAGGGGCACGGATCAAGGGAGCAAGTGGTTGGTCTAGCTGCAGCTACGAGACTATCGACAGCCACTGCGTTCAGCGGGATGAACCGATCAAGGGTGGGTCCAGCAAGCAGCCAAGGAGTCTCAAGTTCTCTAACTGTATCAATTCTGGCTGGAAGTTCCCGGCGGAGTACCGAGATCTTGTCTGCAAAGTAGCTCTGCAAAGCCTCAACTGTTATCATCTTTTTTTGGGATGGTAGGGACTGTCGTCAGAGAACAAATTATTTTATACAATTTTGGCAGGCGTGAGCTAGCAGACACTATCAAAGAGGCATAATATAATTGCTTTGCCTCGATGATAGCATGCTCATAAGTTTCCATAAATGACTTATAAGCTGATCTCGATGTTTTGTCATGGAGCTCCTGTCACATGCCCTCTAGCCATCTCTTTCCCTCTTCAATGACCTGAGTTCCTCGATGAACCAAAGAGATCGATTTTGGCGGGGTCAGAGAGGGCATCTAGGGGCAATCTTGTCAAGTGCATTGGATAACCTGGTGTTCCATGTGTCCACTTGCATGTCGATTGAGTCGCTGACAGGCTCCAGATCCCTTAGAGCATTCAGTAACCTACTGGTTATGTCAACACACAAAGGGAGCAATAGAAAAATAAAGCAAATATGGCTTCAATCTAAGTGATCAGTCTTTCTTGTTCTTTCTTTCCGCCAAGGAAGAACATTATCAGTCTCCCAGATACATCCCATGCTCTCTAAAATAGATGATATCAAAACCCTTATTTGCATAATCCGCAATTAAAGAACTTTCCCCAAGTATAGAGGGGGGAGGTATATTGGTTTTACAGAAACAGAACAGTACATGGTATTCATGTTCTCCTGGAAGCATTTTTACTGCAAATTAAGATAGACCTTTCTTTGCTTTGCTGGTAGACTATTTGACTGGAATACTCTTGATGCATAACTAAGGGTTACGTGCATCACTTCTTTTTAGGTTCAACAGGCAGGGCAATAAAGTAGAGGATGTAGAAGGCCAAGACTGAAGCCACAAAAAGCATTTCAAGATCTCAGTAGGTAAATATCTGCAAATCTGGCCCCAAGAATTTAGGCACAGGCAGGGTTTAGGAATTTATGTGTACTGTAATCGGCCCTGAGTCCCCTTCGGGGTGAGAAGAGCAGAAAATAAATAAAGTGTATTATTATTATTACCTTCCGCAACCTCAGAAAAGACCAGGCCAATCAGGATGAAAAGGAGAAGAAGCCTCATGGCATAAGGTTCCTTGGAGATCTCAAATGTGCTAGGAAAGAGAAACAGCCCAAATGCGCAGTCTGAATTAGACAGGAAAGTTGTCACTATTTATAGAACTAGGAAGAATAATGTCATTCAGTCTGATGAGGGCGCAGAAGGCGGGAGGGAGCAAGAGGTATTCAGGCATGAAGCATCCAGTTCAATTCAAATGTAAATAGTATGTGAAAGGGGAGCACATAGGAGACGCTAAGATGTTTTGCTGTTATTCCCACTGCATCCTTCAGGGTATCTGTCATTTTTTTCCACAAACAAAGGTCTACATCTCAGATTAGGAAATTATTTTTCAGATTAGGAAATTATTTTGCAGTAATTTCCTTCGAAGCCATAGTTGGCTGATAGAGAAATCTTCTATCTGTTGTTGGCAATTTCTCTGAACAAAAAAGTGACAAATTCAGTCATTGATGCTTTTGTCTTTCTCACCAGAAAGGATTATTTATTTATTTCATGCACTTTTACTCTGCCCTTCTCCCCCCAAAGGGGGTCTAGGGCGGCCTCACATAAGCACCATACAATCAGTAAACAATTCGAAGTACAATTAAAACATTAAAAACCATTGAAACGTTAAAAACCATTAAGACACATTATATAATTCATTAGAAAGTAGATTATTTTGCTTTACCGAAATGGGCCTGGGAGGCACTGTTCTACAGTGGCTCCTGTCCTTTTGGGAAGGTCACACCCAGAAGGTGTTACTGGGGGACTCCTGTTCAACCCCACAATCATTGTCTTGTGGGGTTCCTCAGGGTTCAATATTGTCTCTCATTTTGTTTAATATCTACATGAAGCCTCTGGGGGAGATCATCCGGAGTTTTAGGGTGCAACATCACCTTTACGAAGATGATGTCCAACTCGATCACTCCTTCCCACCTGCTACTAAGGAGGCTGTGCAGGTCCTGAACCAATGAATGGCCGCTGTGATGATCTGGATGAGGGCAAACAAATTGAAACTTAATCCAGACAAGACAGAGGTACTCCTGGTCAGTCGTAAGGTCGAACAGGGCATAGGGTTACAGCATGTGTTGGACGGGGTTACACTCCCCCTGAAGATGCAAGTTCTCAGCTAGGGAATGATCCTGGACACATCGCTGAGCCTGGAACCCCAGGTTTTGGCGGTGGCCAGGGGAGCAGTCGCACAGTTAAAACTTGTGCGCAAGCTGTGCCCATACCTTGGGAAGTCTGACTTGGCTACGGTAGTCCACACTCTGGTTACATCCCGTATATACTACTACAACACGCTCTACATGGGGTTGCCTTTGAAGACTGTCCGGAAGCTTCAAATGGTTCAACGAATGGCAGCCAGATTGCTAACAGGAGCAGCACTGAGGGATCGTACAACTCCTTTGTTATGCCAGCTCCATTGCCTGCTAGTTGCTACCAAGCATAATTCAAAGTGCAGGCTTTAGCCTGTGAAGGAACGCCCTCCCTATAGATATTAGATCGGCCACCTCCCTTTTCACATTCTGGGAAAATAGTCAAGATGTGGCTTTTTGAAGCAGCGTTTGCAAATGCAAAGTAACTGACATAGGAAAATGGAATGACTAGACAATGAGTCCGGACAATGTTTTTTAACAAGGAGGCAATATAAATTTATATTTTATTGATTTGTTTAGTTTTTATTATATATATATTTATATATTTTTAATTATATATGTTTTTAATTGTATTTATGACATTGTAAGTTTTACCCTGCTAACATCCTTGAGTTGCCTACAGGCTAAGAAAGGCGGTATACAAATACAGTAAATAAATAAATACATACATTTTATATAAGAGAAGCCATTTTATTATACCATTGTGTAAACTAGGACATTAGCATCAGATTTTAGCATTTAAAAAAAACACCAGCAGATCTCAAGGTCCCAGCCTAACTAAACAGAAGTATCCCCAGAATGGCTTCAACAACAAATCAATTACGCTTTACAACATTTCATTAACCTTTTCCTCTACTCATTTGAGCTGGAGATTTGCCCATCTAAGATGGCTAAGGGACGCTATAGACTCAGGCTCTGAAATCTGCCGAGCGTAATCTAGTTATTGACTCACTTTGTTCCTTATTGGGGCCCGTACAACAATTAAACAAAATCAGCTAAATTGTTCTGCTGATATTTCCTCATGGTGAATATGTCAGTGCCATCAAAAGGTGCATTCAAAAAAGAAAATCTATCTGGTTTCAATCTTTATAATCAGTACTTAATGTCCGTTGCGATCTTCAAGGATAATATCGATACTCTCCACTTGACTAATGTGCAATTTAGGTAACTTTAAAAAATAAAACAAACAGAAGATAGCATGCCTCCTCTAAATATATCTTGCCAGAAAACTACAGGATATGCCCACTGCACAATGGAGTTGACTTGAAGGCTCATAATAGCATATCACAACATATGCGTTATGCCATTGGATGGGACATGAGATTAAATAGGCCATTGACTCTGGCTCCCAAAGTCATGCTTCTCAAACCATTTGATCTGATTACACCAGTAGTGAACTTTTTAGTGTTTTTAGACTTCAGCACTGAAAATTCCTGACTATTCCTTAATGGGACCTCTGGGAATCCAAAACACTTAGCAGAGCACATTTTGGGATGAAGTGGGCTGTAGTTTGATCACATCAAAATCAATGAAAATGATGATAGGGAGTATAGTCCAGAACCATAAGAAGGGTCACAAATGTTACCCCAATAGGGGTTCTGGATGGATGTATCTATTTTAATGTATATCTATAACCTGAGTCCCCCGACCCCAGGGGGTTGAGAATGGCGAAGTACAAATACTCGAAATAAATAAATAAATAAATCATTTAATTTATACTAATCATATTTTATGTTATGTTATTATATTGTGTCAGCATTGATGCCTGTTGAAAGCCATCCTGAGTCCCACTTCAGAGGCTGAGAAGGACAGGGTATAAATGTTCTAAATAAAAAGGCTTTGCTCAGGATTGGATTCATCACAACTAAATATTCCTTAGGGCAGGAATGAAATCTCAGCACCATAGTATCCTCTATGACAGGGCTGTCCAACTTCTACTGGACCTGTGGCCGGAATTCCGGTTACCGATGACCTGGGGGGCCGAAGGGTCTGCCTCCGCCCCCGGCTCCTCCCCCTCCCCAGCTCCGCCCCCCGCCCCGCCCTGGCTCTGCCCCCGCCCCAGCTCCGCCCCTCCCCGGCTCCGCCCCCTCCCCGCCTTGGAGGTGTCTGTGGACGACACCAGGGCTTTGACTTGGAGATAGAGATGAACACCAAAATCCCAGTCTCAAGTCCCAGTCCCTGCTTTGAACTGGATTATATTTCAGTGTGGACTCAGGGCCCTTCACACAGCCATATAACCCAGAATACCTGCTTTGAACTAGATTATCGGAGTCCACACTCATATAATCTGGTTTAAAGCAAATAACATGGGATTTTATTCAGATGTGTGGAAAGGAAGTCAAATAAGAAGCCAGGCCCCATCCACACAGGCCTATAACCCTGAATGATAATAATAATAATAACAACAACAACAGGTTCCTGGAGTAGGAGACCTCCAAGGGCCATCCAGGGCCATCCAGTCCAATCTCCTTCTGCTATAAGGGGAAAACACAATCAAAGCATTCCTCACAGATGACCATTCAGCCTCTGATGATGATAATAATAATAATATTAATTACAATGGGTTCCTAGAATAGGAGACCTCCAAGGGCCATCCAGTCCTACCTCCTTCTGCCATAAGGGGAAAACACAATCAAAGCATTCCTCACAGATGACCATTCAGCCTCTGATGATGATGATGATAATAATAATAATATTAATTACAATGGGTTCCTAGAATAGGAGACCTCCAAGGGCCATCCAGTCCTACCTCCTTCTGCCATAAGGGGAAAATACAATCAAAGCATTCCTCACAGATGACCATTCAGCCTCTGATGATGATGATAATAATAATAATAATAGCAACAATGGGTTCCTAGAATAGGAGACCTACAAGGGCCATGCAGTCCTACCTCCTTCTGCCATAAGGGGAAAACACAATCAAAGCATTCCTCACAGATGGCCATTCAGCCTCTGATGATGATGATGATGATGATGATAATTACAATGGGTTCCTAGAATAGGAGACCTCCAAGGGCCATCCAGTCCTTCCTCCTTCTGCCATAAGGGGAAAACACAATCAAAGCATTCCTCAGCCATGTTGAATCAAACTTGGCAGACTAAACTCTCATGAGAGCAACAGAAAGTACTGAACCTTGAGTTTGGGAGTTGTAGTTCTCCTCCATCCAGAGAGCACTGTGGACTAAAATAATGATGGATCAGGACCAAACTTGGCACGAATCCTCAGAAGAGGAGGAATCCGGAAAGGAAATGGATGAGCACCCCCACGCGTGCTCTGAACTTGGCCCCACCCCTTTTTCACTCTGGCCATGCCCCCTCTCGCTCGGTGCACTCTCTCTCCTTTCCTCTTTTGTTCAGGTGGTGGAAGGAGGAAGGAATGAAAGGGGGAAAGAGAGAGAGAAGGAGGGAGGGAGAGAGAGGGGGAGGGAGGAAAGTAGGAGGAGGAGGAAGGGAGCCTGCTCCTCCTCCCTGCCCCGCCCCTCACCGCCCCCCATGAAAAAAATAATTAAAAAATATTCAAAAAAATAAAAAATATAAAAAATATATTTTAAAAAAATCTTAAAAAGCAGATATGTTGCAGGAGGGTGGGGGGCCGTGGGGAAGGGGCTGGGGGCCGTATACGGCCCACGGGCCACCAGTTGGGCAGCCCTGCTCTATGAAAAAGCCATTCCCATGACGAAGAAGGGGAACTTCCTGTCAGCGCCCATCATGCTTTGTTAGGAAAATGTTTGAAACAGTCCAAAAAACTGGAATGGGATTAAGATGTCTTTTGAAGTCAAGAACCAAAAAAAGCTCAACATTTGAGACAAGTTGTTTTTGTTGTGTATATTATATATCTTTGGTATGCATGTTATATGTTCCATGTAACTATCCAGAACGACCTTCAGCCACTATGTATGTTCCCTTTAGGATCCACTTTTCAGAAATACTGGAAGGGATCTAGTCTGGCTGTGTCATCTAGGAACATTTGCAACTGCTCCACTACTGCCCTCTCAATCATCTTGCCCAGAAACGAAAGATTCTAGACTGGGCGGTAACGGAAGGAACGAATTTTGTCAAAAGCAGAGAGACCAAGGCCTCTTTTAAACCCTCTGAAAAAACTACTTGCTCAAGGGAGTTGTTAATTATCTTCAACAGAGGGTCACATAATCCCTCCAGGCAAGATTTCACCAGCCAGGAGGGATACGGATCAAGGGAGCAAGTGGTTGGTCTAGCTGCAGCTACGAGACTATCGACAGACTCTGCATTCAGTGGGATGAACCAATCAAGGGTGGGTCCAGCAAGCGGCCAAGGAGTCTCAAGTTCTCTAACTGTATCAATTCTGGCTGGAAGTTCCCGGCGGAGTACCGAGATCTTGTCTGCAAAATAGCTCTGCAAAGCCTCAACTGTAAGAGCCTGATCATCTTTTTTTGGGATAGTAGGAACCGTCGTTAGAGAACGAATTATTTTAAACAATTTTGCCGGGCGTGAGCTAGCAGACACTATCAAAGAGGCATAATATAATTGCTTTGCCTCGATGACAGCATGCTCATAAGTTTCCATAAATGACTTATAAGCTGATCTCAATGTTTCATCACGGAGCCCCCGCCACATGCCCTCTAGCCATCTCTTTTCCCGCTTCAATGACCGGAGTTCCTCGGAGAACCAAGGAGATTGATTTTGGCGGGGTCGGAGAGGGCATCTAGGGGCAATCTTGTCAAGTGCATTGGATAACCTGGTGTTCCATGTGTCCACTTGCACGTCGATTGAGTCGCTGACAGGCTCCAGATCCCTTAGAGCATTCAGTAACCTACTGGTTATGTCAACACACAAAGGGAGCAATAGAAAAATAAAGCAAATCTGGCTTCAATCTAAGTGATCAGTCTTTTTTGTTCTTTCTTGCCTCCAAGGAAGAACATTATCAGTCTCCCAGATACATCCCATGCTCTCTAAAACAGATGATATCAAAACCCTTATTTGCATAATCTGCAATTAAAGAACTTTCCCCAAGTATAGAGGGGGGAGGTATATTGGTTTTACAGAAACAGAACAGTACATGGTATTCATGTTCTCCTGGAAGCATTTTTACTGCAAATTAAGATAGACCTTTATTTGCTTTGCTGGTAGACTGTTGGACTGGAATATTCTTGATGCATAACTAAGGGTTACGTGTATCACTTCTTTTCAGGTTCAACAGGCAGGGCAATAAAGTAGAGGATGTAGAGGCCAAGTCTGAAGCCACAAAAAGCATTTCAAGATCTCAGTAGGTAAATATCTGCAAATCTGGCCCCAAGAATTTAGGCACAGGCAGGGTTTAGGAATTTGCATCGGTTCTCCAATAGGTTTCCAGATCTCAGAGTCTGAACTGACTAATCAGGGAAAGGAGAAATCATGAAAGGTGGGGATTTTCCCTGGTTTATTAGGCTAAACATTTTGATTTGAATTGTATTTGTTTATCATATCAGAAGCAAACTGAGGGTGCAGTTGTAATATATTTAAACATACAAAGTTAAGGAACAAACTTGGCATTATACTAAATGTCCTTTGACCAGTAGCTGGTCACTTGGAGTGCCTCTGGTGTTGCTATAAGGAGGTCCTCCGTTGTGCATGTGGCAGGGCTCAGGTTGCATTGTAGTAGGTGGTCTGCGGTTTGCTCTTATCCACACTTGCATGATATTCGAACAGGGGATGGGTCGGAGATGTCACTGCCTTAGTCCTTTCATTACAGGCTGCTACTTACCTGTGGATATCGGGTGGTGCGATACTGGCTAAACACTACAGACCTATCAGTTTATTGAATATTGTGGCCAAAATGTATGCAAAATATCTTCTATGTAGACTGGAGGAGTGGGTAACTGAAAATGGAATATTGGTGGAAGAGCAGTCTGGCTTTAGACACAATAGATCGACAATGGATAATTGTTTTGTCCTAAATCACTTGATTTCCAAATACCTAGCCAAGGGTAATAGACTATACGCCGCTTTTATAGATCTGTCAGCGGCCTTCGATTCAGTTGATAGGGAAATCCTTTGGGACAAACTCCAACATATGAATGCAGACCCTAGATTGATTTTGCTGATCAAAGCCCTATATCATAATTCTCAGGTGACTGTGAGATTTGGTATTGCTGGTGACCGAACTGGCCCTATTAACACCGGCAAAGGGGTCAGACAAGGATGTATTCTTGCCCCCCTGCTATTTAATCTGTATGTAAATGACCTTCCAAATTCGCTTAGAGGGGCGGATGTCCATATGCCTAAAGTAGCTAACTTGCGAATCAACTCACTTCTGTATGCAGATGATATGATCCTACTCTCCTACACCCAAATAGGGATGAGGAGGTTATTAAAACCAAAGATTCAGAGGGACTTGGAAGCAAACTTCTGCAGCAACCTCTAAGCGAACCCCAAGCGCCAATGGCCAAACGCGGCCCTACTCTTTCACAGGCCGATAAGAAAGCCTGGTACTATGAAGCAACAGATCCTCCCGAGAGGCCAGGTGTTTGCACTAACAAGTTTACATTCCAATCGGACTAAGATGCTGTGGGAACGAAAAGCTTCCCAGCCGTTCCTGTGAGAGAGCTCCGACGTAGTCAGCGTATTCTAGATCAAAGCAACTGGGGCCTATAAAGATTCAGCCCGGGATGAGCTCGGGATCTCATGCCAACGTTTTAGCTACCTTGCCAAGCTTCATGGAAATTTGTCTGGGCCAGGGGAGCCTTCTTGTTTTGGACTCTAAATCTTACCAAGCTTTGTCTCAAGAAACTCCTGGATTTAGCCAATTGCGGCACCAAGATTATTGCTCATTTATTGGACTCTTAAAGACTATTGCTTTGCTACAACTGGATGCGGGGAGCATCACTGAACTATTCTATCTTTGCCTTCTCTACCTATTTTTACTTATTCTAAATAAAGCATTTAACTGCAGTTGCTGTGTGATGGTTTACTAAGGGTCCGTCCAAGTTTAGGTTGCAACAACATCTCAGATTAGGAAACTATTTTGCAGTAATTTCTATTGAAGCCATAGTTGGCTGATAGAGAGATCTTCTATCTGTTGTTGGCATTGCTAACAAAAAAGGAACTAAGTACAGTTGGCCCTCCATATTCAAAGCATTCTGTGTTCCACCATCCATGACTTGAAAATATTTTTGAAAAAAATCCAGAGAGCAACCATTATTTTGCTTGACGGAATGAGCCTGGGAGGCACTGTTCTACAATGGCTCTGGACCTTTCTGGAAGGTCGTACCCAGAAGGTGTTACTGGGGGACTCCTGTTCAACCCCACAAACATTGTATTGTGGGGCTCCTCAGGGTTCAATATTTTCTCCCATGTTGTTTAATATCTACATGAAGCCTCTGGGGGAGATCATCCGCAGTTTTGGGATGCTATGTCACCTTTAATCCATTGCTCCATGTTACGACCTCTGTGTGAGAAAGCACTGAGCTCCGGAAACCTTATCATTAATCCACTGTTCTCAGTCCTCATCACCAGGGCCTGCACGCAATGGGTTAAACCCTTGTGCCAGCAGGACTGCTGACCGACAGGTTAGCGGTTCAAAACATAGGAGAGTGGGTTGAGCGCTCTCTGTCAGCTTCAGCTCCCCATGTGGAGACATGACACAAGCTTCCCACAAGGACATCAAACATTTGGGCACTACTGGTGAACATGGTCCTATGCAATTTCCTGAATCAGCACCCCAAACCCAATCTAAAGTTGACCAAAAACTGATTCATAACCCTTTTGGTACTACCAGAAAGTCGTCCCTGGTCAAAGAGGTCCTTAGGCAAGTGGGCACTGGTCAAAGTGCTCCCTGGTCAAAGTGCTCCCTGGTCAAGGTGCTCCCTGGTCAAGGTGCTCCCTGGTCAAAATGGTCCCTGGTCAAAGTGCTCCCTGGTCAAAGTGCTCCTGCGTCAAAGTGCTCCCTGGTCAAAATGGTCCCTCGTCAAAGTGCTCTTTGGTCAAAGTGGTCCCTCGTCAAAGTGGTCCCTTGTCAAAGTGTTCCCTGGTCAAGGTGCTCCCTGGTCAAAATGGTCCCTGGTCAAAGTGCTCCCTGGTCAAAGTGCTCCTGCGTTAAAGTGCTTCCTGGTCAAAATGGTCCCTGGTCAAAGTGCTCCCTGGTCAAAGTGCTCCTGCGTCAAAGTGTTCCCTGGTCAAAATGGTCCCTGGTCAAAGTGCTCCCTGGTCAAAGTGCTCCCTGGTCAAAGTTCTCACTGGTCAAAATTGTCCCTGGTCAAAGTGCTCCCTGGTCAAAATGGTACCTGGTCAAAGTGGTCCCTGGTCAAAGTGGTCCCTGGTCAAAGTGCTCCCTGGTCAAAGTGCTCCCTGGTCAAAGTGCTCCCTGGTCAAAATGGTCCCTGGTCAAAGTGCTCCCTGGTCAAAGTGCTCCCTGGTCAAAGTGCTCCCTGGTCAAAATGGTCCCTGGTCAAAGTGCTCCCTGGTCAAAATGGTACCTGGTCAAAGTGGTCCCTGGTCAAAGTGGTCCCTGGTCAAAGTGCTCCCTGGTCAAAATGGTCCCTCGTCAAAGTGCTCCCTGGTCAAAATGGTCCCTCATCAAAGTGCTACCTGGTCAAAGTGCTCCCTGGTCAAAATGGTCCCTGGTCAAAGTGCTCCCTGGTCAAAATGGTCCCTGGTCAAAATGGTCCCTTGTCAAAGTGCTCTCGGGTCAAAGTGGTCCCTCATCAAAGTGCTCCCGCGTCAAAGTGGTCACTAGTCAAAGTGCTCCCTGGTCAAAGTGCTCCCTGGTCAAGGTGCTGCCTGGTCAAAATGGTTCCTGGTCAAAGTGCTCCCTGGTCAAAATGGTCCCTGGTCAAAGTGCTCCCTAGTCAAAATGGTCCCTCGTCAAAGTGCTCCTTGGTCAAAATGGTACCTCATCAAAGTGCTCTCAGGTCAAAGTGCTCCCTGGTCAAAATGGTCCCTGGCCAAAGTGCTCCCTGGTCAAAATGGTCCCTGGTCAAAGTGCTCCCTGGTCAAAATGGTCCCTCATCAAAGTGCTCCCTGGTCAAAATGGTCCCTGGCCAAAGTGCTCCCTGGTCAAAATGGTCCCTGGTCAAAGTGCTCCCTGGTCAAAATGGTCCCTGGTCAAAATGGTCCCTGGCCAAAGTGCTCCCTGGTCAAAATGGTCCCTGGTCAAAGTGCTCCCTGGTCAAAATGGTCCCTCATCAAAGTGCTCCCTGGTCAAAATGGTCCCTGGCCAAAGTGCTCCCTGGTCAAAATGGTTCCTGGTCAAAGTGCTCCCTGGTCAAAATGGTCCCTTGTCAAAGTGCTCTTGGGTCAAAGTGGTCCCTTGTCAAAGTGCTCCCTGGTCAAGGTGCTCCCTGGTCAAAGTGCTCTTGGGTCAAAGTGCTCCCTGGTCAAAGTGCTCCCTCGTCAAAGTGGTCACTGGTCAAAGTGCTTCCTGGTCAAAATGGTCCCTCATCAAAGTGCTCTCGTGTCAAAGTGCTCCCTGGTTAAGTGGTCCCTGGACAAAAAAGGGTTGGGAACCACTGCTCTAATTTCTATCAATCCGGTATTTTCCTACAGAAACGGGTAGAACCTGAAGATAGTAGGGAAGTGGAGTTGCAAAATCCATAGATATTCAAGTCCCATAATATGTGGTGGGCATAATAATATGGTGTTCCCAATATACAATAGCAAACAATCCAAATGTATGCTGGAGAGAGCTATGAAATGTTAGGTGACTACAGCACATGCGGCTACACACGAACCTAACGATTGATGAACAGCAATTCAAGATTTACTTTCTAAATCTTTCCCTCTCAAATCTTTTAAATTCGAAATCGGTTGTCTCCGTGGAAATAATGTTTTGGCCGACTGGGTGAGAATATTTGTTTGACCAAGTGGATGAGGAACCCTGAAGAAGGGGCTGAGTTTCCTAGTTTAATCTTGTCCAAGAGACAAAATATCTTGGGCTGCATCTGGCAGACACTTTTTAATAAGCTGACCCAGATGGGGGTGGGAAGAGGGGGGATGGGAGTGGGGGTGGGGGTATTTAAGGGGAAACTAATTGATCTATATTGAAGAACAAACTGAATATGTAACTTAGTTACAAAAACTGCAAATAGTCATCTATATCGGTTTATAGTATGTCAAGGTTTGTATTGCATACAATGCATTGTTATTTGTATGATTTTCAGAAATACAACCAATCATTGAAAAGAGACACTTTTTATTAAAAAAAATTCAAAAGAACCGATTCATGGGTTTTTTTGACACACCTTTAATAACTATATTTGTCTGTCTTGGCACAATGGAACCCATGATATTTGATTGAGTGAAGATCAATTACTTTTGATTTCCTTTGGTCGATCACAGCAGTACTCATTTTTCTTGTTGCATTTATATGGGAGTTCAACCGTGGATAAACATTTGTGACCACGCCCAAGACAAAGGCCATCATTTTTCACGCACGGGCTTTTAGAGAGTGCTTAAAAGAAACAGAAAACAGAGTCATTAGTAGAGATATCATACTGAAAGGAATACAAATGGACACATATTTCACAGGGTGAAGAAAGTCAGTGGGAATATTTTCGCTCTGTTTTAATCCTCGACCCAAAACATTTCCAGCTCCAAGGGAGTCCTCTTTATACTGAAGCAGTAACTTGGAGTCCCAAAACTCCCAGGGCACTCAGGCCACCGAACGTGCGAGCGCAAGGAAGAGATGACGCGACAATCTCTACTGCGATTCAGGAAACCAGCTTTATTGTATCACATCAGCTGATGGGTCCGTCCACCCTATGCGGAAACGGGGCCGCTTGGCGAACAGAACCCCGAACATTTCTAGCATACAGGTTTTATACCATCAATGGAGTCAACATTTAGTCCCTCCCTTCTTCATGCACATTACTGGCTAGCATTCATGAACCCATTTTATCTTATCCAATTAAACAAAGCATTCTAGCATCTTATTCCTATTTGCTAATAACTATGGCGCAGTGTGAATTTCCATCATTGTTCTATGTTATTGCTTTATGAGCAAAGTGTTCTCAAATTGTTACATTTCTACCGGGCTTTAACTTGGTGGCCTGCCAAGTGAAAGCTTCATTTGCCATCTTGCGTCTCTAGCCATTCACTTACTTTGTAAACAAACGCACATGGGAACTGCTAGGCCAATCAGGACCGTATTCTTATCTAAAGGCACATGATGTTCTCTGGCCAATCACAGCCTGAGCTTGTACACCAATCAGAATGTATTATTCTCGTCATTATTTCTGGCAAGCTATTTCTGTACTCTGCTACTTCTGTTCTATCCTTATGCATCACTCCCCTCTGACATTTCTCCTGCTAAGGTGTCAATTTCTCCTTTAATACAACATAAAGGAGATGTAACCCACACTTCCTGGTTTTTCTTTTAAGTCTCTCTTGGGCTTAAGATATCCTATGCCAGGTAATATAATAGGTCCTGCCCTAATCTACATTTCCTAGACTGCATCTGCATCAGAAAGCACCAGTCAGCACCAATATATTTTATTTATCATCAAAACATGGTTTTTTATATAAAGACTGAAAATTCACCCAAAATCCATGGATAAGAAGCAATATTTGGTCACACACTTTTCTTATTTGCGGATTAATAGGCCCAAGATGCAAGCAATTCTCACAACACTTGTACAATTTCCCAGTGTTGTGTCTTGTTGTCTTGATGCATATAAGAGCTTTTGTGTTAAATAAAAGGAAGAAAAGTTAAAAATGTGCATGCAATTCCCAGGGAAGGTCAGACATTGAGATTCCATTCCCAGTGGTATTGATACAACATTTCTCTCTATTTAGCAGGCCTGCACAAAACGTAACTTGGGAACAAGGCTTTGGTGTAGCCCACAAAGACTCCATGTCTAAGCCTTGTAGAAGAAGACCACACATAGCGCTATAGCAGAGTAGCAATAGGGACCTGCCACTCCCCACTCCAAGTATTATACTGCTGTGCATTTCTTTTCTCTATGCACCAAAGTTATCCAACTAACCTATTGTTATCAAGCCATGGTAACAACCCCCATATGTTTTTTTTTTGTTTTGCAAAATTAAAAACCCTGTCTGACAATTTGGAGTTGCACAAGTCCAAGGCATCAGAAGATAGAAGACGAACCACCAGCAGCTAGGAATTATAACCTGCCACCAGACTGATGGGCAATGGAGAAATAGGGATATTCTGTTTTGCTGCTTTCTCTGAAGGAAAGTCCCCCGCTCATAAACCAGTCTGTTTTAATCTTGGGCCCATACTACTGCCAAGTTGTTCAGTTCTACTGTATAGCAATATCTGTGAGTAGACATATGCTATACCAGCAATATTAACTCACCATGAAGAACAGCAACATTGCACAAATGCACAACTGGCATGCATAATGCATATTTATTATTAAACCATTTTTTTAATATATAAAGACTGAAAATTCACCCAAAATCCGTGGGTAATTAACAGTATTTGGTCACACACTTTTCTTAATTGCGGATTAATAGGTCTAAGGTGCAAGCAATTCTCCCAACACTTGTACAATTTCCCAGTGTTGTGTCTTGTTGTCTTGATGCATATAAGAGCTTTTGTGTTAAATAAGAGGAAGAAAAATTAAAAAAACGTGCATGCAGTTCCCAGGGAAGGTCAGATATTCAGATTACATTCCCAGTGGTATTGATACAACATTTCTCTCTATTTAGCAGGCCTGCACAAAATGCAACCTGGGGACAAGGCTTTGGTGTAGCCCACAAAGGCTCCATGTCTAAGCCTTGTAGAAGAAGACCACACGTAGCGCTATAGCAGAATAGCAATAGGAACCTGCCACTCCCCACTCCAAGTTTTGCCACTATGCATTTCTTTTCTTTATGCACCAAAGTTATCCAACTAACCTTGTATAATGATATATCTTCATGGCTCATCTAACTTTGTTTCCTTTATATTGAGACCACATTGATTTTGAATTTTGATTTATGGAACATCTCGATTTAGATGTTCCATATGATTTTATATATGCTTCCGATCCC
>JARBWK010000003.1:12657482-12675428 GCA_030556195.1 Anolis apletophallus | reverse complement strand
TTTTAAATTCTATTTATGACATTGTAAGCACCAGGTTTTACCCTGCTAACATCCTTGAGTCGCCTACAGGGTAAGAAAGGCGGTATACAAATACAGTAAATAAATAAATAAATACATTTTTTATAAGAGAAGCCATTTTATTATACCGTAGCATAAACTAGGACATTAGCATCAGATTTTAGCATTAAAAAACCCAGCAGATCTCAAGGTCCCAGTCTAAGTAAACAGAAGTATCCCCAGAATGGCTTCAACAACAAATCAATGACCCTTTACAACATTTCAGTAACCTTTTCCTCTACTCATTTGAACTGGAGATTTGCCCATCTAAGATGGCTAAGGGACGCTATAGACTCAGGCTCTGAAATCTGCCGAGCGTAATCTAGTGATTGACTCACCTTGTTCCTTACTGGGGCCCGTACAACAATTAAACAAAATCAACTAAATTGTTCTGCTGATATTTCCTCGTGGTGAATATGTCAGTGCCATCAAAAGGAGCATTCAAAAAGAAACAATCTGGATTCAGTCTTTGTAATCGGTGCTTAATGTCCGTTGCGATCTTCAAGGAAGAACATTACCTTTGCTCTCTAAAACAGATAATATCAAAACTCTCCACTTGACTAACGTGCAATTTAACTAACTTTAAAAAATAAAACAAACAGAAGATAGCATGTGTCCTCTAAATATATCTTGCCAGAAAACTACAGGATATGCTCACTGCACAATGGAGTTGACTTGAAGGCTCATAATAGAAATCACAACATATGTGTTATGCTATTGGATGGGACACGATAATTAAATAGGCAATTGTCTCTGACCCCCAAAGTCATGCTTCTCAAACCATTTGATCTGACTACACCAGTAGTGAACCTTTTAGTGTTTTTAGACTTCAGCACTGAAAATTCCTGACTATTCCTTAATGGGACCTCTGGGAATCCAAAACACTTAGCAGAGCACATTTTGGGATGAAGTGGGTGGTACTTTGATCACATCAAAATCAATGTAAATGATGATAGGGAGTATAGTCCAGAAACATAAGAAGGGTCACAAATGTTACCCCAATAGGGGACCTGGATGGTTGTATCTATTGTAATGTATATCTATAACCTGAGTTCCCCCACCCCAGTGGGTTGAGAAGGGCGGGGTACAAATACCCGAAATAAATAAATAAATAGAATTTTTAATTTATGGTAATCATATTTTATATTATTATATTGTGACAGCGTTGAATAGTTGCCTGTTGGAAGGCATCCTGAGTTCCACTTCGGAGGCTGAGAAGGACAGGGTATAAATGTTCTAAATAAAAAGCCTTTGCCCAGGATTGGATTCATCACAACTAAATATTCCTTAGGGCAGGAATGAAATCTCAGTACCATAGTCTCTCTCTCTCTCTCTCTCTCTCTCTCTCTCTCTCTCTCTCTCTCTGGCATTACTTCGCAAACGTAGATTCTTAGGAGGGACTCATCCCATGCTTTCTACAAGCTCGTTGATGACTAAGGAGGTTGGATGTGTTTATAGATAGATAAGATACACATACTACTTACTGACATTTTTTGATTTTTGAAGCGATTCTGAAGAGCGTTAAGGAAACAGGAAGTGGATTTGCCATTTCGAAGTCTCCGTCGCCATATTCGGAAAGGGCTCGTATGTCATTTAAATGTTTTAAATGTTTATTAATGTGTTAAATGTGTTCAATATTTCATACCAGTCTGGCTAGTTTTGTCTGTAGTGGCGGTCAAAAACGGAGGGAAAGGGAATCCCCCAAGTTTTGCCTGTCCCTTCTGCAGGTTTCTGAGCATTGTGCAATCGCGGATGCCATTAACAAAGACTTCCGAATTTCAGAAATACATCCAAAACAATTTCGAAAAACTCACTCAAAAATTCGGAAGTCTATCAGAACCTAAGTGTTCTGATAGACTTAATTAGGAGAGAATCATGGTGGATAATGAGCCTCCAATCAGAGTCACCGCTGGGGTTGAACGAGCCCCTGCCCATAAACGCCCTCTTGACGTGAATCAGCTGTGTCTAATTTGTATTAATGTATAAAACTGTGCGACTTACCTTATGCCCCACCTTCGGGTCCGCAGGATGTTACTATGCAGTATTACACCTTTAATTTGGTATGTATACCTGTAACCATCACTCCTTATTGTACTGCACTTTTGGACTGTTTTCTAATGTATACAAATATGTTATTATTGCAGAAATTGTACACCTGTGACGCCTGAGCGTTTGCTTTATTGATTGTATTGCCGCTTGAAAAAGCCCTAGCGAAACGGATCGGGCCTTGCAGATCTACCGTTGCGGCCCTCCGCGTCCTTTCCATTTTTGGGCTTCAGCCACCTTCAGGCCAATTTGGGTTTGCTTACTTCCTCCTACGGGAGCACTGGATTGCTATACCGGAGTTTACATCGCAATGAGCTTGGGAACCTTATTTGGATTGGCATCTCCAGAGCAGCTTCCCCTTTCCCAGTCATGCACCCCCTCCCCCTAGATGTCCTTTTGAGGGTTCAGTGCATCATAAGACTGTGGTTTATGCTCCAATTCGGATTGTATTATTCCGGAGAATTGCTCTTGGAAATGTTGCCGAACATTATCCTTTCCTCCACTCGCACACCCTGCTCCTTTGTATTCCTCCAGTAGCGGTATGTAATAGCAACCCGCTTTTGCAACTATATATGTAAGATTGTATTGATTCGCATTATATTGAACTAGGCTTTTAGCCCTCACTGATAGAATATAGAGTATATTTTGCATACGACTCTGCACTTTGTCTGTTTGTGATAACATTTGCCAGTCAGTACCGTGTGTTTGTTATTGTACTTCCTGGTGGATGTCAGGTGGTACAATTCTGGCTAAACAGTATAATTTCCCCTAGTGGTGAAATTAGGAATCTGCCCCTTTCTAAAATAGTTTCCATTAGGCCTGTTTTCGAATAGAAAAATGCATTTCGGAAGTCGAGTCGGATATTGTTTTTGCTCTGGCTTCGAATGTGAATCCCTTCCAAATTTTTTAGTGATTTTTTCGAAATGGATTTGGATGTATTCCGATATTCAGAAGTATTCAAAAATAGCATCCGCTATTCCGCAATGTGCAAGAATCAGCAGAAGGGAGAGTCAATACTATGGGGAATCCCTTTTCCATCTGTTTTTGACCGCTGCTAATGACAAAACTAGCCACTGGTACAAAATATTAAGCACCGTTAACACATTAATAAACAATTTTAAAAATGGGACATAAAATTAAAAACATTGGCGTCACTACCCCATCCCAGAACAAAACCACCTGATAGCCATCAGCCAATGATGAGAGGCAGCAAAAAAAGGGCGGAAATGACATCCGAGCCCTTTCCATGAATGGCGATGGAGCTCTCAGAATGGCAAATCCACTGCCTGTTTGGGGCACTGTGCTCGATATCGCTTCATTATCGGAAGTCCGAAAAAAACATCCGAAAATCGGATGTATCCGATTATCGGAAACAGGTCTAGTTTCCATCCAATCATTGTGTTTCCCATGTCACATGGCCAGTGAGGTGCCTGATGTTCCTTCTCAAATTGATCTAGTCAATGAAAATCCTCTTCCTTTTCCATCTTTGGTAACAGTCTCCCATGTGGTTTCGTCAATTATGTCAGACAAATTATTGCTTTTAGACCTCCTGTGATAATGCAGCATGTCTCATTAAGAGCCTCATCCACTGTTTTAATGTTGTGAGATGTGTTCCACACTGGGCATGTGTACTCAGCAGCAGAGTAGCAAAGTGCAAGGGCAGATGTCTTCACTGTATCTGGTTGTGATCCCCAGGTTGTGCCAGTCAGCTTTCGTATGATATTGTTTCTAGCACCCACTTTTTGCTTGATATTCAAGCAATGATTCTTGTCCAATTCGAATTGTGTACTTTGGACAGTGTTGATCGTTAATATCTCGTGCTTAATGGCTTAAAACAGGGTCAGTGCTGCATTAGGGCCCTGAAGCCTCTTTTCACCACAAACCACACACTTTCCAGGTAAGGACTTTAACTGTTGAAACACATGTGCTCTCAATCGATGTGCATTGCCTGTTCATCCATGCCCCTTCTTTTTTCATTTTTCTGGAGGAATTTTGCAGCCCCTTAATTTCCAAATCTCATTAGACTGGAAGTTAGCCAACTGTATAGAAATGCCTAACGAAGAAGAGGAATTGGTTTTCAAACTTTGCAGCTTCATCATGTTATTTTTTTTCTTCCAAAAAGAAGCTAACAGGTTGAAAGGAGCATCTCAGTTATGGCTTTGCAGCCAGAGCTCCTCTCAGTCTGATCACCAGAAGTAAAATGATTGGCATTATGACCATGTTGAAGTGAATCAGTTCAAAGTGACATCCTAACATTCCCACATTGGCACCTCATGGTCCGCTGTGCTTTGGCTGTCTTAAAAACAAGTGTTTCCCATATTTTGAAAGATTTGTTATGAATGGATTCAGAATGAATACAAGACAACATTGTGTGATGGTAAGTGATTGGGTTTCTGGTTGAAAAGGGTGCAATTCATATTACATTGCGTTGTGCTGTGCCTTGTATCCTCTACAGCACAACATTGTTTTAATCTTAACTCTGAGATTTTATATTTGTATTGTTTTTTAATTGTGTTTTTATTGTATCTCGTTTTATTGTGAACCGCCCCGAGCCTCCCGGGAGTGGCAGCCTAGAAGTCCGAGAAATAAATAAATAAAATAAATAAATTTTATTTATTTATTTATTTATTTATTTATTTATTTATTTATTTATTTAGACTTGTTAGTCGCCACTCCCGTACGGCTCAGGGCGACTCACAAAATCACTGGGCGAGACCAGTGGACATACAATACATAATACAAGATACTCTAAAATACAGAAGAACACACTATAAAAGCAGTAAAAAGATTAATAGAGCAATGAAATATTAACTAAAGGTCAGGGTTGTGGGATTACCTACGTAACACTAACTAGAAGTCTTCTAGAAGGTTTCCTAAGAGAATCACCCTTAGCAAGGGGGGGATTCTCGGTCATAGAACTAAGGACAGTTCTTACGTCTATGGTCCTCCTTGAGAGGTCGGATTTAGGTTTACTGAGGTCTGATCTGGACCAACAGCTAGATGACAGTCCCCAGAAAGTCCTTGTTCTGAAGGCTCTAGTTCTGGGTTTCATTCTGTTAGGTGGATTGGCTGTGACCTTTGTGTGAGAAAGCACTGAGCTCCGGAAACCTTATCATTAATCCATTGCTCTCAGTCCTCATCACCAGGGCCTGCATGCAGTGGGTTAAACCCTTGTGGCAGCAGAACTGATGAACGACAGGTCAGCGGTTCAAATCAGAGGAGAGTGGGTTGATCTCCCTCTGTCAGTTTCAGCTCCCCATGCAGAGACATGAGAGAAGCTTCCCACAAGGACGGTAAAACATCAAACATCTGGGCGCCCCTGGGGAACATGGTCCAATGCAATTTCCTGAATCAGCACCCCAAACCCAATATAAAGTTGACCAAAAACTGATTTGTAACCCTTTTGGTACTAGTGTTGGAGAGTAGTCCCTGGTCAAAGAGTTCCTTGGTTAAGTGGTCGCTGGTCAAAGAGTTCCTTGGTTAAGTGGTCCCTGGTCAAAGTGGTCCCTGGTCAAAGTGCTCCCTGGTCAAAGTGGTCCCTTGTCAAAGTGGTCCCTCGTCAAAGTGCTCTCGGGTCAAAGTGCTCCCTGGTTAAGTGGTCCCTGGTCACAGTGCTCCCTCGTCAAAGTGCTCCCTGGTCAAAGTGCTCCCTGGTCAAAGTGCTCCCTGGTCAAAGTGGTCCCTCATTAAGTGGTCCCTCGTCAAAGTGCTCTCGGGTCAAAGTGCTCCCTGGTCAAAGTGCTCCCTCGTTAAGTGATCCCTCGTCAAAGTGGTCCCTGGTGAAAGTGGTCCCTCATCAAAGTGCTCCCTGGTCAAAGTGCTCCCTGGACAAAATTGACCCTGGACAAAATGGACCCTGGTCAAAGTGCTCCTCGGTCAAAGTGCTCCCTGGTAAAGTGGTCCCTCGTCAAAGTGCTCCTTCGTTAAGTGATCCCTCATCAAAGTGCTCCCTGGTCAAAGTGGTCCCTCATCAAAGTGCTCCCTGGTCAAAGTGCTCCCTGGACTAAATGGTCCCTCATCAAAGTGCTCTTGGGTCAAAGTGCTCCCTGGTTAAGTGGTCCCTGGACAAAAAAGGGTTGGGAACCACTGCTCTAATTTCTATCAATCTGGTATTTTCCTACAGAAACAGGTGGAACCTGAAGATAGCAGGGAAGTGGAGTTGCAAAATCTATAGATATTCAAGTCCCATAATATGTGGTGGGCATAATAATATGGTGTTCCCAATATACAATAGCAAACAATCCAAAAGTATGCTGGAGAGAGCTACGAAATGCTAGATGACTACAGCACATTTGGCTACACACGAACAGAACGATTGATGAACAGCAATTCAAGGTTTACTTTCTAAATTTTTCCCTCTCAAATTGTTTAAATTCAAAATTTGGTTGAATCCATGGAAATAATTTTTTGGCCGACGGGGTGAGAATATTTGTTTGACCAAGTGGATGAGGAACCCTGAAGAAGGGGCTGAGTTTCTAGTTTAATCTTGTCCAAGAGACAAAATATCTTGGGCTGCATCTGGCAGACACTTTTTAATAAGCTGACCCAGATGGGGGTGGGAAGAGGGGTGGGTGGGAGTAGGGGTGGGGTTATTTAAAAGGAAACACATTGATCTATATTGATGAACAAACTGAACATGTAACTTAGTTACAAAAACTGCAAATAGTCATCTATATCGGTTTATAGTATATCAAGATTTGTATTACGTACAATGCATTGTTATCTGTATGCTTTTCAGAAATAAAATCATTGAAAAGAGACACTTTAAAAAAATCAAAAGAACCAATGTATGCTTTTTTTGACATGCTTTTAATAACTATATTTCTCTGTCTTGGCACAATGGAACCCATGATATTTGATTGAGTGAAGATCAATTACTTTAGACGTCCTTTGATTTCTTACAGCAGATTCGTCTTTGCTTGCCCTCCCTCGTACATTTAAATGGGAGTTTAACCTTGGAGGGACATTTAAAATCATCCTTATGACAAACGCCTTCCTTTTTCTCGCACTGGCTTTTAAGGAGTGCTTTAAAGAAACAGAAAATAGAGTCATTAGTAGAGACATCATACTGAAAGGAATACAAATGGACACATATTTCACAGGGTGAAGAAAGTCAGTGGGAATATTTTCACTCTGTTTTAATCTTCGACCCAAAACATCTCCAGCTCCAAGGGAGTCCTTTTTTTACAACATAAAGTAGATGTAACCCACACCTCCTGGTTTTTAAAAGTCTCTCTTGGGCTTAAGATATCCTATCAGGGGCCAATAAGGTAGCTAAATTTCCTCCATTGCCCCAGAGAACATAAGGAAGAAATTTTTCAAATAAAAATATCTTAAATCATTTTGACTCTTGCAAGCGTTAGGGCCACACTAGTTTATAGGTTGTGTTTCCTCATCAGCTATCCTACACGGTCAATGGTTCCCTTGATGATGGCAATAACACTTTTCCTCTGGGTAGATCTTGGTATTTCTTTTTGTGCCTTGTTCTTGCAGCTCTTCTGATGTCTGCGGTGGAGTCTCCATTAGCCTGTAAAGCCCAGTTTAGGTGGTTCAGTTCACCTTGGAGGAGGTGGGGTTCGCAGATTTTATTTGCATGGTCTGCCAGGGGTTTAATGGTGCTTCTTTTTTTACTTGCGTGATGGTTGGAGTTTTTATGTAGGTATCTATCTGTAGACTGTCATTTTCCCTGTCATTCTCCCCTAAAATGGACGTCTCCGAACCTCCCTTACAAATATATAGGTTTAAATCTTATCTCATCCTTAGTTTTTATCATTGTATTTTGCACATGTGGCCCGCTTCTTTTATTCTATTTGAATGTAATGCTGTTTTATGCTTTTTTATGTTACTGGATTGAAATGCACTTCTGGGCTTGGCCTCAGGTAAGCAGCCCCGAATCCCCTTCAGGGACATGGTGGTGGGGTATGAATAATTTTATTATTATTATTAGACTGTGTGACCCAATTGTTCATCTGGTTTGCAGATGACTAGGACATCTAAAAAGGCAGTTTTCCATCATTTTTCCCATTGTAAATTTGAAGCAGTGGGAATGTGGCGCAGCTGGCTAAGATCAGCTGCATAAGATCTCTCTGACCAGTAGCTCATGAGTTCGAGGCCTGCCTGGGTCGAGGTGGGTGCTCGACCCTTAAGTGTAGCCTGCTGTTGACCTTTGCAGCCTGAAAGACAGTTGCATCTGTCAAGTAGGAGATTAAGGTACCACATTAAGTGGGGAGGCAAATTTTGACTGAATTATGAGGCCATTAAAGAACTCCAGGAACGCTGAGGAATGCGGAAGGAACAACAAGGGATGCTGGAAACGCTGAGAGATGAGGAGTGCATCAGCTCCCCCTAGTGGCCAGAGTTTGCCTCTGTTCGTCTATATGTGTGTTGTGGAAATGGCAGGGATTGTCTGCTAGTATGTGTTCCTGTAATCTGCTCTGAGTCCCCTTCGGGGTGAGAAGAGCAAAATATAAATAAAGTAAATAAATAAAAAATAAATAAATGTTTGGGTGGATGCTGTTAAGGTGGTCCAGGAACTTGATTAGTTCTTCTTCTTCATGGCTCCAAATGGTGAAGGTGTCATCCAAACCTACAACAACCCAGTGATTCCAGCCATGAAAGCCTTCGAAAATAAGATTAGATTGGCTGTTTCAGAGAGAAGGAGAGATGTAGTAGAGAACTACCTCCATTTTTGACTCTGCCACTTTTTCTTTCTCTTTCCCTCTGGGTTGCTTCTGTTGTCTCCTTCTCATGCAATGACAAAACTGCCAATGCAATGTCATCTATTTCTCTCTTTTATGAGGGAGAAATGTAGTTTCACCATGAATTTGCTGCACGGTCTCCATGGCGAAGCTAAATATATTCCTCAGAAGTGAAGGAATTGAACCGTGCCGTGTTGCTGGTTTTTCCCTCCGTACGGGAAGGAGATGACAGAGGTAACCCAGAGGTAAAGAGAAAAGAAGAGCAGCAGAGGCAAGAACTGAGACACATCTTCTTTTCCTCAGAAAATGAATTGCAACCTGCCACCAGATTGATGGGCAATGGAGAAATTGGGAATATTCTGTTTTGCTGCCTTCTCTGAAGGAAAGTCCCCCCTCTCATAAACCAGTCTGTGGCATGAAGAGGTTCGGCTTATTTTAATCTTGGGCCCATACTACTGCCAAGTTGTTCAGTTTTACTGTATAGCATTTTCTCTGAGTAGGCATATGCTATACCAGCAATATTAACTCACCTTGAAGAACAACAAATGCACAACTGGCATGCATAAATCCATACTGCATGATTCCAATCCACAATGTGAAATGGCAATACACTGTGTGCAGCTGCAGAAGTGTAACACAAAATCCAGAGTGCATTGCTACAATTCATACCATTATGGCATGAGCAAATTAATGTCCATCATTCTCGATACACAAATCTGAACAATTCACCCTGATACATAGCACCTCCAAGACATCTTTCTATGACCTTCCTCCGCTCCCCCAGTAGACATCTTAAGTTTCTTGCTTACATGCCGCAACCTCAGAAAAGATCAGGCCAATCAGGATGAAAAGGAGAAGAAACCTCATGGCATAAGCTTCCTTGGAGATCTCAAATGTGCTAGGAAAGGGAAACAGCTCAAATGCTCAGTCTGAATTAGACAGGGAAGTTATCACTATTTATTGAACTCGGCAGAATAATGTCATTCAGTTCAACGAGGGTGTAGAAGGCAGGAGGGAGCAAGAGGTAGTCAGGCAGGAAGCACCCAGTCCAATTCAAATGTAAATAGAATGAGAAAGGGGAGCACATAGGAGACGCTAAGCTGTCTGTCCGTGGCTTGAAAATACCTATAAATTCCACAAAGGAACATTAACATTGCAATTTTATATAAGAACACCATTATTTTAAAAGACTACTGCATTCCTTAGGCAATTTATGGGGGATCCTACGGCCAAGCATCAAAGGATATCAAGGCTACATTGGCAGACCAATGTACGTACAAAGACCTGAATCCCTGTGAAATCTTTGCAAGTGGAATTTGCTATAACTGAAATGCTGTAAATGTTCCCTTCTCATTCCCCTCCAGAGCCTCCCAGTAGCTTGATATCGTTTTCTAGCCGCCCCCTCCTTTCGACACATACCTGCTTTTAAAATTGTAATTTAACTTGTCTTTTTAATCTATTTTCTTTTTATGACATGTTTTAATCTGCTTTTATATTTAAAAAACCTATTTGGGAACTGCTGTTCCCCTTCCTTGGGCATATGTGCCCCATTTTATGCGCTGGTCATAGATAATAATCAATCATTGATTGATTGCAAGTGGAATCAACAGATCAGTTAAAATTTGCAAAATCTCAGGAAGAACATCATTGGTCTGCCATGTACTCTTCTTATTCTCTAAGGCACTGATTTTCAACCTTTTTTGAGACGCGGCACATTTTTTACATTTACAAAATCCTGGGACACACCACCAACCAAAATGACACAAAATGACACTCTAACACAGTAATACATGTAGTTAATATGTTTTCAAATGTATTTATACACTCACTTAGTGTGAAACCTGGGCCTGTTTCGATGAACACAAAATAGATATCCTGGCAGGAATGGTAGAAAGACACACACGAAGTTCTTGCTCAACAGCTATCAGTCTCTGTTTCTAGTTTTTATCGCAGTCAAGCTTGAGAAGCTCATCTCACACAGATACAGTATGTGGTTGAAAATGGGAGCAATGTCAAAATAGCTTTGTTGGCCAGAATGGGGAACTCCCTGGCAACAGATACCCAAAAACTGTCCAAAGGAAGAACAGCAAATAGCTTCGAACTACGATCTTGTTTCAGTTCAATGAGTTCCTCTTGCTCCTTTAAAGTCATGTCTTTTCCAGCAACGGATGCTGGGCTGTATGGGTCCCTAACCCAGTCAAGGCATTCTGTGGAGGCTGAATGGAAATAAAATGACAACTTCTCCTCAAAAACTTCTCCATCATTGTCACTCGCTTGTCTCGCTGTGATCCCAAATTGCCACTGTCACTTGACGCGCAGCTGCAGCACTAAATCTAACTTTGTTTTCTTAGCTGCGTCTGAGCGAATTCAATATGGCGCGGCCATAGCACTCTCGTGTCACTTCTTAGGTGACGCGAGAGTGCTATGGTTCCATTTCTTAAAGGGACAGATGCGCCTTATAGTTTATATATGAATTAAGTTCAAAAATAATTTCCCACGGCAAACCTGAGGATCTCTCACGGCACACTAGTGTTCCACGGCACACTGGTTGAAATCACTGCCCAAGGCAGATAGTATCAAGGCTTTCAATTTGGTTAATCCACAGAGCACAATTCAAAGTGCTGGCTTTAGCCTATGAAGGAATGCCCTCCCTATAGATATTAGATCAGCCACCTCCCTTTTAACATTCTGGAAAAAAGTCAAGATGTGACTTTTTGAACAAGCGTTTCCAAATGCAGAGTAACTGACATAGGAAAATTGAATGACTAGACAATGAGTCCAAACAACCTTTTAAACAAGGAGACACTAGGAATTTATATTTTATTGATTTGTTTAGTTTTTATTATATGTTATGTTTTTAATTGTATTTATGACATTTTTTTTGCCCTGTTAACCTCCTTCAGTCACCTACAGGCTGAGAAAGGTGGTACACAAAATAAATAAATAAATAAATACATTTTATATAAGAGAAGCCATTTTATTACACCATTGCATAAACTAGGACATTAGCATTAGATTTTAGCATCAACAAAACCCCAGCAGATCTCAAGGTCCCCGTCTTAGTAAGCAGAAGTATCTCCAGAATGGCTTCAACAACAAATCAATTACCCTTTAAAACATTTCATTAACCTTTTCCTCTACTCATTTGAGCTGGAGATTTGCCCATCTAAAATGGCTAAAGGACGCTATAGACTCAGACTCTGAAATCTGCCGAGCGTAATCTAGTGATTGACTCACCTTGTTCCTTACTGGGGCCCGTACAACAATTAAACAAAATCAGCTAAATTGTTCTGCTGATATTTCCTCGTGGTGAATATGTCAGTGCCATCAAAAGGAGCATTCAAAAAAGAAAATCAATCTGGCTTCAGTCTTTGTAATTGGTACTTAATGTCCATTGCGATTTTCAGGGAAGAACATTACCTTTGCTCTCTAAAACAGATAATATCGAAACTCTCCACTTGACTAATGTGCAATTTAATTAACTTTAAAAAAATAGAAGATAGCATGCCTCCTCTAAATATATATTGCCAGAAAACTGCAGGATATGCCCACTGCACAATGGAGTTGACTTGAAGGCTCATAATAGCAATCACAACATATGTGTTAGGCCATTGGATGGGACATGAGATTAAATAGGCAATTGACTCTGGCTCTCAAAGTCATGCTTCTCAAACCATTTGATCTGACTACACACCAGTAGTGAGCTTTTTAGTGTTTTTAGACTTCAGCACTGAAAATTCCTGACTATTCCTTAATGGAACCTCTGGGAATCCAAAACACTTAGCACATTTTATTATTTATTATTATATATGTCATTTCTACCCCGCTCTTCTCACCCCCGCAGGGGGACTCAGAGCGGCTAACATGGCAACAATTCTTTTTTTTTTGTATAATTTTTATTCATTCCAACACAAAAAAAGAAACAACACATCACAGACTTACCGACCTAGACCATCGGCATACACGTAAACATAGACATACACAAAACCATAACAATAACATAACCTAAAATCATTCCCCCCCTCCCTTCCCACCCCCCGCTCCCACCACCGTTCACCTACACAAATACATTCCCCTATTGCCCTCCTAATCCGTTTTGCAGAGGCTCATACTTCATTCGACCGTAGCACAGAAGGGTGGTCTTACTTCCCCTTTCTGTGATCTAGAACTCAATTGTCCGATTATTCCATATTTTCACTTCTGTGTTGCTGTCCGTCATATTAACTTGTATTTCTTCGCCTTCAGATATTGGTATATTTACTCCAGTCCGTTCTATTTTCAAATGCCCTGTTTTGCGCTACTTTCTGTGTTAGCAAATCCATGTTCATTATGTCGTAGACTTTTTTTAACCAATCTTGGTATGTTGGGACTTCTTTAAGTTTCCAAAATCTGGCCAGACTTATTCTTGCTGCAGCAGCCAAATAAAAAAGGATTTTATCATCATTTTTATCTAATTCAAAATCAAATATCCCCAACAGAAAATATTCTGGCTTAAAATCAAATTTTTTTTCCCAGAATATCTTTTGACCTCTTGAATATCTCCCACCAAAATTTCTTTACCAATTTACATTCCCACCACACGTGGGAGTAAGTCCCAACATTCGCTCCACATTTCCAACATTTCGCATTTAATTTTCCTCTGCTAAACTTTTCTGGTGTTAAATACCACATGTAAAATACCTTATACCAATTTTCTTTTATCTCAACCGCATAGGTAAATTTTAATTTTTTACACCACACTTCTTCCCATTTGTACAAATCTATAGTATGACCCACTAGTCTGGCCCACTTTACCATTACCTCCTTAATAACATTTTCCTCAGTGGCCCAGCCTAGTAATAGTTGATAGGATTTCCGTATGATTTTAGTGTCACTTTTTACAATTTTAGACCAACTAGAGTCTTTTATTTCAAACCCCTTTTTTCGATCTTGTTTATAATTCTCCTTTATTTGCCAGTAGTGGAACCACATTGTACCAGGTTCCACTCTCTGCATCTCCTCCAACGTCATCAGGTCCACTTCCTGCCCTTTGATCTTTAATACATTTTTGTATGTCAACCACCTCTCCCTCGGGATTTCCCTCTTATGGTCTGCCTCTATCGGAGAAAACCACAGGGGGGGTTTGTTACATAATCTTTCTTTATACTTATCCCACACATTGATAAGAGCCGCCCTTATAAAATGATTCCTAAAACCTTTTTCTACCTTAACCTTGTCTCTCCAGCGATAGCTATGCCATCCCCGGTAAAGATCTTCTCCTTCCAGAGCCAAAAGTTTCTTTTTTGTCAGTGTTACCCATTCTTTCACCCATACCAGTACCGCAGATTTGGAGGGGCAGTTGCCCCCCTTCGATGACGGATTGAGGTCGACGAAGTGCCAACCTTAGACGAAGTGGCTTGTCTTTTGGGTCAGTTGCTGTCTGTGTGGAAGGAAGGAATGGTTTTTGTTTGTGGTGGTGGTAGGTGCTGTGTGTACGGGGTCCCATAAGGTTGGTGGGATGGGTTGTGATTGGAAGTTGTGTTGTGTTGTGGGGTCTGAGTTTGAACAGCATTCTATCCAGAAAGATGGTCCTCGGTGCCAATGGAGGAAAGGATGCTGGGGGTTTTTTTTACTCGTTGTTTTGGGGACCTTTTAGGTTTTGGGGGGGGGAAGTTTCTTTGCTACAAACGTACCTTGCTGTCTGTGGTCGGGGTCCCGGAGGGGGGTCTGAAGCGCAGCTCCGGGTCAGAACCCCCCTATTTTAAATTAAGAAAGGTGGGAAGAAAGCATCAAGAAAAGCCGAACTGCAGAAGGCCCACAAGGCCGCGAGGCAAGATATACTGACTTTGGGATTCGAAGAAAATACAGATGGTCCGTAGAGAGGTCGAGTTAATCTGTCTTCCGTGAGGGGTGAAGCAGAGGCGGAAGAATAGCGGCGGGAGACCCTGGAGAAGAACGGGCGATAGGATCTACAAAAGAAGGTTGGAGGAAACCCCCATATAGCTAAGGGACACAAAATTTAGATTCGCCTTGCCTTGCCTTGCCACCGGTTCGCCGTAACTTTGTCGGTTCTGGTCGCGCTGGTGAGATTGCTGAAGGGGGGGGGGAAGCAGCGGTCCCTTTAAGCAGCTCTGCGGGGACAAGTAAAACAAGAGCAAAGCAAACGAGGCGACCTCTCGCGGGAAGACACGGGAGAACGTCAGCGTCAGCATCATCGTCAGCGTCAGCGTCAGCGTCAGCACGTCAAGAGGAAGATAGATAAGAAGAAGATAAGTAGGCGATGTAACCAAGGTTACCAACGCAATCAACGCAACCTACGCAATTTACGCTTTTGACGCAATTAAACTACTGCCGCGTAAAACAGCGTATTGGGGATTTGGATAAGTAACTTGACAAACAAACAAGGGAGGACGGAGCAGCGGGAAGGAACAATAGGCGACAGGCGGTAAGGGTGGCAAACAACCCAAATAACCCAAATTAATTAAAGAAAGCAAAGCAAACTAAAAGGAAGCAAAGGAAGGATAGAATACTCGAGAGATTGAGTGCTTCGGTTGGCCTGTTAACCATTCTCGTCTTGGGTTGGTCCTAGTCTGGCCTCTCCGTTTTGCCCAGTAACAGCTTTGGCTCCCCGCTGGCCCTTACTGGAAAGCCACAAGAATATTCAAGTGACTGAGCGCCCCCTGTTCTCACACAAAACTGCTATGAGTCTTTTTCACTCCTGGAACTTTGCCCCAGTACCCCCTGTCTAGAGTGCCCTACCTTATACATCTCACCTTAACACCTGTCCTAAAAAAAAACACCTAAAGGAGTGTGCCTTGCTTGCTCTCCGTGGACTGTAATTTTGAGTTCTTTATATTTGCTTTAGGGGATAACACATAAACTACATAAAAATAGCATTGGAAGGAGAAGTCCCTCCTTGCAACCTCAGTAAATTTATCCTAATATCCCCATCTAGATCATTCAACCCTCACACATCTAACCTGCTATACCTTATGCGAAGAATACTGAAGGATCTGTATCCCCACTGCCCTCCATATAGGGGCCTTGGTGCCTTTTGCATCTGCTTCAGGGGAGAATTCACAAATTAGTCACAGAGGTGAATTGGCAGGGGAAGTTATCTGGAACTAGGTGCAAGACAGAGTTTCAATTCTGAACAACAGTTAGGCCCCCATTGATTAAGTCCAGCTCTCCACGGCGACTGGACTTCCTTAAATTTAAATATTTAAGTTCTCACATCTGACTTCAAGTGTAAAATCTAAGAATGAATACACCAAAAGCCAAAATGGATAAATCAGAGAATAAACAACTAGGAAGAAAGGGCTCATTAACGGAGGAATTTTCTTCAAAGGATTTAATGAGAGAAATATTGAAAATCCAGACAGATGTGAAACAGATTCAAGAAAAGCAAGACTCTCAATATAACATCATCAGAGGAAAGATGGAAGATCTAAAGAAAAATTTAAAGGAGGAAATGAAAACGGTGATCAAAGAGGAACTAAGAAATATGCAAAAGGACATCGATCTGTTACAACAAGGGAAGAAAGACTGTGTTAGGGAAAACAAGGCAATGCAATCCCAACAAAAAGAACTGGAAAAGACAATGGTAACCATGGAAAAGACAATTGCGACTTTAAAATTGCAACAGGAGACACTAGAGGCAAAGGAGAAGGAATTTCAACTTAGGTTCAGAAATGTTCGGGAACAGGAGCAGGAAAATATTAAAGAGACAGTAACTATGATAATCGCGGAGGTCTTACAAACCACAGCAGAGGAAATAGAAGGAGATGTGGACAGGGTGTTCCGTGTGCAATCAAATTACGCCAAAAGACATGGCACGCCACGGGATACGATAGTCTGCTTTAGCAGAAAATCCGTGAGAGATGAGATAATAAGGGCCAATGCCAAAACACCAACCTTCCACAAAGGCGACAAAGTCGCAATATTAAAAGAATTTCCAAAGTTCCTCTGTTCCCGATCCTCTTCGGAATGCTAATCTTATATCTTTTGTTTCTTTCTCCCCTTTTGGCTTAGTCGCTGCCATCCTTGACTCTTTGTTCCCTGATGTTCCTTTCAAAATTAAGCACTAGTATACGCACCTACTTGCTTTCTCTGCTGTAGAGTGTATAAAGGGATATAGTTTTCACTTTAGTGGAAGGCTCTCTCCAATATAAATGCTAGAAATAAAATCATAATGTTATACTGCTCCAGTATCGCCTCTTTCTTCCCTCCGATTTCCTGGCTTTGTGATTTACTCACTTTGCCAGCCCCTTTAGTCCTCTTTATTTCTCCGTCTGGATGGGTTTATCTCCATTAATTGCTGTCTCTTTAAGCTCTGGGTTATTTTCCTTTCTTTTGCGGGTCTCGCCTGGATTTTCCGCCCTCTTCAGAGTCCGGTTCCGCCCTTGTCTTGGCCTCTCCTTTCCTTTACTCGCTTCTGGCTGCTTCAGCTTTCCTTTTCCGCCCTTGTCCGTCCTTGTCCGGGATCGGATAGGTAAGCCTCCTCACCCTTCTCGTGAGTTTCAAGTCTCGCGAGTCAGTTTCTCAGTCTCGCGTTCTTTCCCATTCCGGTGCTGTATTCTCGCGCTCACTTCCGGGGACAATCTCTTCGGCCGGTGATCCTCCTAGAGGTCTGCTGGCGGTATGGTTTCTTGAATTAATCTATCTTATTTAGGATTGGGGGTGGGGGGGGCCTGTAAATGCTATCAAGCTGTTAGTTTGTTGGCGTTCCGGCTTGACCTCCAGTGTCGCGCTTCCCTTCTTCCCCCCTCTCGGCTTCTCCCTCGCCGACCAGCCTTTTTAGGCCCGGTCTGCTTGCTTTCGCTCTCTTCCTGGATTCTCTGGTATATCTTTCTTTGAGTCTTAAGAATTTTTGACTCACTTTTGAGGCTGAGCTTTCTCTTTCTTCCTTGGCTTGCGCCTTCTTTCTTCTGTTTCTTCTTTGCGGGAGTGCGGGGTATGCAGTGTGTGTGTCCCCGGGGACACTTCCCCCCCGAGCCGCCCGCGTCTTTCCTGGCCAAGCCCTGGTCCCTTTATCACCTCACCCTTGAGGGGAGAGATGTCGGGGACCTGGGGGTCTGAAGTGACGTATCCCCGGCGTCTATCCACCGGTGGGGGGAGCTTTGGGCTCTACCCGACGGTTTCTAGGGGTTGAAGCAGGGCTCCTGCT
>JARBWK010000003.1:12648653-12657382 GCA_030556195.1 Anolis apletophallus | reverse complement strand
ACCTCCTGTCTAAGGAAGGTGGCCTTTGTGTGTGGTTAAACACAACCTGTTGTCATTTCATCAACAAGACTGGTGACATTGAACTTGACCTGGTCAAGATTCAGGGTGTTGCTAGAGAAGTGCAGAAGACTTACTCAGCTCCAAGTGATTTTTGGAGTTCCCTGCTAAGCTGGTTACCGAATTTGCATTGGCTATGTTCACTTGTGATGATAATCATAGTGGTGATATGCTCTGTGCTAATCATAATGTGCTGTCTGCCCATTTTGCTAAAATGTTGTGCTTGTGCAATGCAGAAATCCATAGATGCAGTGAAAGGTGTTCATGCTGTCAGGACTGAAGAAACTGTGATCAAGAGGGACTGGAGAGTGAATTGGTCCTCTTGAGGGGTTCCAGACGTGTGTGTAGGTAACTCCTTGTGATGAGTTACCCACAAAAAGAAAAATTCTGGAATAAAGCGGTTTTGGTACTTTTTCTGTGCAGGAGAACAGTCAGAGAGTGATGCTGCACACGTGTAGAGCTTTGAAAAGTGGGTTTCTGTGCCAAGAATCAGGCAGGCACTTGTTCCGTGAATGTAACACTATGATTGGTGCTTCTAATCTATGCTGTGACTTGCTGATGTGCACCCGTGCCTAACGTGAGATAACGTAGGCTTAGATTGGTCAAACAGTACAGAATGTGCTAATGGGAGACGTTAGTGCCAAAAAGGGAAAGATCTGCGCATGTACAGAGGGATTCAGCCCCATCCTTTGCTGGCAGGGAAAAGGCAGAATGTGAAATGTTGCAAATCAGGTACATGAACGTCCCAGGCCACTGATATGTACTGTGAGAAAGAACTAACTTAGTAAAGCCCATTGTTCTCTTACATAGGTGGGACTTTTAGAGGTGATGCTAATGGAAATGTAATGTTTTATTGGATTAATGAAATGCCATGAGACACCAGCCAGTTATGATTGTGTAAAATCCATGAAGGAGGGCGGGCTTTTCCGAGATGCCGCCATTGGGGGTATAAATGTTTTGTACTGAGAATGACCGGGGCTTTTGCCCCTGATAGCAGCCGTGTTCTGCTGGCAAACCCCACCAGCTGGTGCCATCAATAAACCATTTTGATTTCATCTACTCCACAGTTGTCGTGAGTTTTCCTCATCCTTGTACCCGCACGTCCAGGTAGCCTTGGTAAGAGTAAATTTGCCACTCGGAGTTCCATAACTCCCTAATTTGCTGCTACAGCACAGCTGGCATATAAGCTAAAGAAGTGGTTCGCAACCTTTGGTCCTTCAGGTGTTTTGGATTTCAGCTCCCACAATTCCTAACAGCTGGTAAACTGGCTGGGATTTCTGGGAATTAAAGTCCAAAATACCTGGAAGACCAAAGGTTGGGAACCACTGAGCTAAAGCTTGTAAAGTACATTTTATCAATTAGCCCATTATTTCTTTATTTACGGTATTTATATTGCACCCTTCTCAGCCTGAAGGGGACTCAGGGCAGATCGCAATACACACATATGCTGTAAACATTCAATGCTCTTTTTGACATACAAGACATACTGACAGATAGAGGCCATTCAGCAGTTCTTCCATCCTGGAGGTTGCTCAATTAGGCCACAGGGGGAGCTGTTGCTTCATCCACTATGATGCTGAGCCATTTGATCATAGTATTATTTTCTCCTTGCTCTCCAGCATTTTTATGGTGTCATATTGGTCCTTACTTTCAAGGCTCTCCACGGAAAGGGTCCACTATACCTTAGGGAGCACCTTTCATTACCAGAGATCACCACGACCAGCCCAAGAGAACCTCCTCTACATCCCGGGTTCCAGAGAGGTATGCCTAGAATCCACAATGCGCAGGGCCTTCTCAATCTCTGCCCCAACCCTGTGGAATTCCCTACCACCAGATGTTAGAGCCATGCCTGACCTACGTGAACACTCAAAACGGGGCTCTTTAGTAGAGCATTTAATGTGTAACCCAGGGGTGCTCATTAGGTAGCTCGGGAACTACTAGTAGATCTTTGGCCCTCTTCCGGGCCTCACCACATGGATGGGGCGCTCCTGCCATGTACGCACATACCCTGTGCGCATGCGCGCTCCTGCTGCTGGCTTCCGCTCTCGCGGTGCTTCTTTCGCCTGCGGGGCATTGCAGGAAGAAGGAAGCACGAGGCGGGGCCTCTGGAAGGAGCGCCCTGCCTCTCTCTCGTCCAGAAGCAGCTGTGCAGCCTCCATTGCCGGCGAGACAGACAGGGCGGAGCGCTCCCTCTGGATGCCCCGCCTCGTGCTTTCTCCTTCCTGCAATGCCCCGCAGGCGGAAGAAGTGCTGTGCGGGCGGAAAACAGTAGCAGGAGCACGCGCAGCGGCAGGAGCGTGCGGGAGTGCACAGCGGCGGGGGCAGGTAGATCTTTTGGACTTGGTTGCTTTAAGAGTAGCTCGCATGCTGAAAAAGTGTTAGCACCCCTGGTTTAACTGTATTGTTGTATAAATTCGTTAATCTGTCTGTGTGAGTCACCCAGAGCACTCCGGTAGAGGGCGACTCATCAAATAATAAACTGAATGAATGAATAAATAAATAAATAAATAAATTAATTAACACCCACCCCACCCCCCGCGCTTTAAGTGGTCCCTAATTTCTCTACTCACAGCACAGATGTTTTCGAACTGCTTATTTTATTTATTTCCGGCATTTTACCCCGCTCTTCTCAACCCCCGAGGGGGGACTCAGAACGGCTTCCAAAAAGGCACAATTCGATGGCAACACAGTAAAACACAGTATAAAATCCCAAAACATTCAGCATTAAAATACATTAAAATACAATTACATTAACACATCATACACATTAATTAAGTTAAAAACAGTGTTCCGTCCATAAAAAGCATTGAGCCCTATTCATCAACTTCCACTAAAATCCAATCTAAAATGCTGCCTTGTGCTAGTGTGCAAACGCCTGGTCCCACAGCCAGGATTTTACTTTTTTCCTGAATGCCAGGAGGGATGGAATTGATCGTGCTTAGGTGGACAGTAACCTGGGCTATTCTTTAAACAGCTTTTTTTAAAAACCCAGCTATTAACAGTCAGGAGCTCAACCCCGACTCGGACTTTGAACTTTCCACCTTTCAGTCGGTAGTGATTTATTGCAGCTGATCAACCAGCTGTGCTACCAGCCCGGCCCATTGCCCATATCAAAAACATTTGATAAACATATACACATTCAGTACAACATAAGTTAAAATTAACAAGCTGTTATCAAAGTCCTGATCCAAATCAAATATCTGCATCACCTCTACAGAAAAAGGACCAACTAAAGCTTGTAGTTATCACTCTTGAACATCTTATCTACCTGGGCTGGCATTTTAGGGATACAAATACAGGAGCACTACGTTAGGTAAAACTGTTTTTCAAGGCACGGAGACATATACCATTATTTATTTATTATTTATTTAAAACTTTTATACCCCGGCCTTCTCACCTCCGAAGAGGGACTCAGACCGGCAAACAGCAAGTATTCAATGCTAACATTTAAAATCTAAAAACATCATAAATTTACAATAAAATTATCAAATACAATACAATAAATACATTTAAAAAGCCTTTGCCAAAGTAAAATCAAGTCCAACTCAATCCATATATTCGGTCCATATCTAGTGGTTAGCGACTTTAGTCGCGTCGCGATCTCCTTCTTCATTCTGCGAAGGTCTCATTGCACAGCCACGTTTTCACCCGCTTCCTAAAAGTCAGGAGGGAGGGAGGGGGTGGATCTAATTTCATTTGGGAGGGAATTCCACAGCCGGGGGGGCACCACAGAAAAGGCCCTGTCCCTCATCCCCACCAGAGGCGCCTGCGAAGGTGGTGGCACAGCTTAGAACTACATAGGTCATTAACAGGATGCCAGCTTCTTCATGTATGTGTGTGTGCTTTCTGTCACCCCCCCCCCCCCCAAGTAATCATATTGAGTTCCTTACTTACTAAAACTTGCAGCATCCTGGGAAAAGATCAGGCCAACAAGAAGGAAAAAGACAAGAAACTTCATGGTACAAGCTTCCACTGAGATCTCAAGTATTCTGAGTAAGAGAAAGAGCTCCAAGACAATGAGATGACAGGAATATTCTCACTATTTATAGAAAACTAGAAGAATAATGTAATTCAGCCAGGCAAGAAGGGGAGAGAGGGAAGGAGGAAGTAGAAAGTAGGAAGTTGGCTTCTGCCAATGGGCAGAACGAGCCATCCAGTACTTCTAATATGCCTGTCCACAGCCTGATTTTTTTTAAAAAACAAAAAACTATACAGCAATATTTACTTTCCTATTGTTTAAATGAGACATTAACTATTTTAAAACACGGTTCCATTCATTTTGGTATCTATGGGAGAACCAAACCCCAAAGGTCCTACGGTAAGCAAGTAGATTCGGATCCCATGGAAGTCTTTGCACATGGAATCTAAAAATCAATTAAACTATTAAATAGTAACTCAGCGAAATGTTTCTCTCCTCGCCAAGATGGAAATAACTCTTCCCTTTTGCCTAGAACTAAGTCCATCAAAACTAGATAATTTCTATCAGGTAAAATATCACCCGTGTAGTATCCTTCCAGGTGGAACACAAAGCTAGGAAGGGTCCCGAGACTGTTCAAGAAGGCAAACAGACAACAAACAATAATCTTGGTCAAAGGATCTCCAGGATTCAATGTTGTTTTCAGTACAACTTACCGCACCGGTTGCGGTAGATGAAGTTTATTCCAAGCTAAAGTTTATTTCAAGTATCAATATTTTATAGCAGTTCAGAATTAAAACACATCAAGATAATGCCCGCATGAGCAATATCTAATGTATAGATCAGGGGTGGGCAAACTACGGCCCGGGGGCCAGATGTGGCCCTTTGGCGATTCTATCCAGCCCTCCAAAGGGCCCCGGCAGGCAGGCAGGCATGCTCGCCCACCGCTCGCCATTCGCCTCACCCTCTCGCCCTCTTGGCCGTGCACCTGCTTGCCCTCTCGCCCACTCCGGCTCTCCCAGCGCCAGCAACAGCAAGGCCTTGCTGTCGCCGGCGCTGGGAGAGCCGGAGCGGGTGAGAGGGCGCGCGGGTGAGAGAGCGAGGCGAGCGGTGAGTGAGTGGGGCAAGGCGAGAGGCAGGCGGGGCAAAGCAGGGCGGAGCAAGGCGAGCGAGCGAGTGGCGAATGAGCGGCGAGCAGGCGGGATGAGAGGGCGAGGCAGGCAGGCAAGCAGAGCGACCGACGGAGAGGGAGGGAGGGGGGAGAAGAAGAGGAGGAGGAGGCCAGGGAGCATCCTTAATAAGTGAACTATACATCCCAGCAACTCCAACTCCCAAATGTCTATTTTCCCCAAATTTCCCCTGTGTTCACATTTGGGCATATTGAGGATTCGTGCCAAGTTTGGCAGGGCCGGATTACCCGCGAGGCCAGACGAGGCCATGGCCTCGGGCGGCGGGTTTTGGGGGGCTGCGGCTTCGGCCCCCCGAAATTTTAAAAAAACAACAACAAAAAACCGCCCCCTCACAGCGCTTTCCCCCTGCCCTCTCCCGAGAGAGTCAGTATTCATGCCAAGTTTGGTCCTGATCCAACATTGTTTGAGTCCACAGTGCTCTTTGGATATAGGTGAACTACAACTCCAAAACTCAAGGTCAATGCCCGCCAAACTCTTATAGCATTTTCTCTTGGTTATGGGAGTTCTGTGTGGGCAGTTTGTGTCTTTCTGCCATTCCTGCCAGGATATCTATGTTGTGTTCATTGACACAGGCCCAGGTTTCACACTGAGTGTATAAATACATTTAAAACATATTAACTGTATGTATTACTGTGTTAGAGTGTCATTTTGTGTCACTTTGGTTGGTGGTGTGCCCCAGGATTTTGTAACTGTAAAAAATGTGCCGCGGCCCAAAAAGGTTGGGAAACACTGGTAATATGTTCCATATCAACATTCTGCTGCTCTACCATTGAATGTCTGTTTTTTGGACATATTCAGTCTGGTTCCACCCCTGTGACATCACCACCATGGGGGACTCTGCTGGGAATATATGACTCTCAATGGTTTCACCCACAGGTTCACTGGAACACATAAGCCCATTCACCGTGGCAAGGTGAAATAAATACTAATGCTTGAATAAACTTTATATAGCTTGGAATAAATGTTATCTATCTTAACCAAAGTTGTAAGTTGTGTTGAAAACAGCTATGAATCCTTGGGGGTACTTTGTCAAATGTTATTGTTTGTTGTCTGTTTGCCTTCTTGAACGGTTTCAGGGCAATTCCTAGCTTTGTGTTCTACCTGGGAAGATACTGTGGTGCTGGTATTTCACTCCTATCTTACAGAAGTTCTCTTGTTTATGTGGACTCAGTTCTGGAGAAAGGAAAAGGGTTGTTTGTGTAAATGGTTGCTGTCCAAGAATCAAACACCAAGGATTCACTGAGTAAAGTTCCAAGGTTCAAGAGTACAGAGTGTAGTTATAGTTCCAAAGGTTATAGATTCCAGAAAGGTCAAAAAGCCAATATAGTCCAGAGTTCAAAATACATCAAGGTCCACAACAAGATACAAGAGCAACAGGGTCCACAACAAGATTATCAGTGTAGTTCAAGGTTGAGCACAAGAGTCCAAGATACAGGTCAAGACACCATCCACCAACTTGGGGGAAACCAGTCAGGATCTACAACCAAATATAACAACTACTTTTCTCCCAAAGAGCAGTCTGTAGCTAGGCTGCTTTTATGCAGCAGCATCCTATATTCTCAGGCTGCTCCCCTCATCGCTGCCACCTGTGAGTACTACCTACAGATTACTCTGAACTTTATTATTATTATTTATTTATTTATTAAATCAAACTTCTATCACCGCCACTCCCCGAGGGCTCGGAGCGGTTCACAAGTCTGGTCCACAAAACAATGGTCAACAAACAGACAATACGACATCAAGAGAGGAAGGAAAGAGGGGGAGAGAAAGGGGGGGAAGAGGGAAGGAAGGGGTAGAGCTCAGGCTGTGGCAGGGGGTGCTCAGGTAGAACTGGCAGACGCCACCTTGCCATCAAAAGACGGAAGCGTGGGAGGTCTCAGGGAGATCTCTCGTAGCAGGCCATAGGAGAGACGGGTGGCCTGGCTTCCTTTGTCCAAAGGTCTGACGGAGGGAGTCAGATCCGCAAAGGGAGTGTCTATCTCCAGCCTCGAATGTGACTGGTGGAGCTCAAGCCGCCTCAAACTCGAGCTCCAAAAGGTTCTGGAGCGAAACGATCTCCTGAACCTGGGCTCAAGTGAGGGGGGCCTCCTCTCTCGTAAGTAGTTCGCAGAGGATGCAATAGGTCCAAGGGGACGGCAGCCTCGGCAGGGGAGCGATCCATGTTGTTGGTCCCTGGTAAAGCCAGAGAGATGAGATCTGCTGTTCCTTGGCTTCCGGCGCCGCTTCCTCCGATGGCCGTGTGGCCTCCGCTGCAAGGCGCCTCCAGGGTTTGAGTCCCCTGAAGGCGGGTGCTTCCTCCCTATGGGACTCTCTGGGTTAGCCGCCGCCAATCTTGTCTTGCCCCGACCAGGGCTGCAACTCTCCCCCTGGCCACCAGAGGGCGGAGGAACAGGCTGTGGTCCAGGCGCAGCTTTGGGGGCCGCTGGCAGTTGGCAGGCTCGTCGCCGGGGCCTCTCCCCAGGGGCCTTCGCCAGGACCCCTGAGACATCAAGCGCCTCCGCCGGGGAACCCGGCGGCAGCAGCCTGGAAGTAACTAGGGCCTCCAGCGGGGGTTCTGATTGTAGTGGCTGTCCCAGCGACCAGTCGGCACCAGTCGGTTTAGTACCAGAAGGGTGATTAACTTCTTCCATACATTGTGCAGCAGTTGCTAGCCATCACCAACCTTCTAAACATGATACTATATTAGCCACCACAAGCCTGCCAAGCATTATTTATACTAACCACTACAAACTGCTAGGCATACCACCATACCTATCAACTGTGGGACATGACATGTACTTACCCTGGGACCATGGTTTCCTTTGGGTTTTGGTGGCAGGATCCCGCATGTATATCAAAATGAATGCAATAGTTTAGTAAAATATTGCATTTCTTATATAATATGACAAAGTCAATGTTGGTTTGTGTAATTTACAACTATCTTTGAGCTGTCAGTTGACGTTTTAGAATCACCTATGTGCTCTCCTTTCCTATGCCACTTTTCAACTTTGAAATTCAACTTGGACTGGGCAACCCATTCTGTCCACGGGCAGAAGCATGCCTAATTTCTACTTCCTCTACTCCTCCCACCCACTCCTGGGCCAAATTACATTATTATCCTAGTTTTCTATAAATAGTGAGAACGTTCCCATGTTATGCAAACTGAGCAGAACTTTGCCTTAGAGTTGTGTCTCTTATTCAGCATAATTGAGATCTTCAAAGAAGCTTTTACCATGAAGTTTGTTTTCCTTTTTATTCTGGTTGTCCTGGTCTTTTCCCAGATTTCTGCAAGTAAGTAAGGACCTCAAGATAATTTGGGGGGGGTGGGGGGGTGGGTAAGGTGATTGAAAGCTACATACACACACACTTACAGAAGCTGGTAGATGTTCTCACATGCCTTACTAAACTAAATGTCAACAAATCACCAGGGCCAGATGGCATCCACCCCAGAGTTCTTCAAGAAAGGATCCAGGGGTGATCCAGGAAATTATAGGCCAGTTAGTCTAACCTCAGTTCCAGGCAAAGTGATGGAAACCATTATTAAAGAAAAAATTACTAAGCACATAGAAGAACAGGCATTGCTGAAG